>JAGDQP010003074.1:39729-95758 GCA_022664845.1 Lepisma saccharinum
TATATATCATTCGTTCTGCCAACAAAGGTTAGTGCAAGCATAATATCAGTTTTCGTGTGTGTATACCATCATTCAACAGCTGACAACTGCTCTCTTTGTGTGAAACGGATCCATATTCAAGTTCTGCTGTGATATTGTTACAACAAAGGTTAGTGAAAGCAGAATATCAGTTTTGATGCGTGTGTACTACCATTCAACAACTACCAACTGCTTTCTTCTCTTCGTGTGAAACAGACACATATTCAAGCTCTACTGTGATATTGTGTTACTACAAAAGTTTGTTGCGAACACAACTTGAGTTTCATATTATACATAGTTCCTCTCCCTCCCACCCAATTTCCAAAAAGGTTAGTGTGACCAGGATATCAGTTTTGAAACGTGTGTACTACCATTACATCTACAATCAACAGGTACCAAGTGCTCTCTTCGTGCGAAGCAGACCAAGAGTATGGTTCTGCTGTGATATTGTTTTACTACAAAAGTTATTGCGAACGGAACATCAGTTTGATACGTACATACTACCATTCAACAGCTACCAATTGATCTCTTCGTATGACGCGGATCCATATTCAATCTCTGCTGTGATATTGTCAACAAAATTTAGTGCGAACACAACTTCAATTTCATATTACTTACAGTTTCTTTCTCTTCCCTCAAAAATGTATATTTATTGGGGCTGCCAACAAAGGTTAGTGCAAACGTAACATCAGTTTGATACGTGCATACTACCATATAACTCCTCTCTTCGTATATAGTAAACCCATATTCAATCTCTGCTACGAGATTGTGATACAACAAAAGTTAGTGCGACCAGAATATCAGTTTTGATACTTGTGTATTACTATTTCATCTATAATCAATAGCTATCAATTGCTGTTCTTGCGTGCAACAGTTCTATATTCACGGTCTACTGTGATATTAGTGTTTCAAAAAGGTTAGTGCGAACCCAACTTCAGTTATATAGTTTCTTTCCCTTCCCCTCAAAATGGAAAAAGTGACTTGTGTGTATTGCAACACAAGTATATCAAAGTCATATATACATAGACATATTAAAGGAGTACACAGTGTTGAACCAAGCACAAAGAGACATAAGTTGAATGAGTAGTGGGTGACGAGTGCCATCAATGACACATTAAAAGGCTATGTACTCCCTGCAGAGTGTGATGCTATATATTCTTGCGAAACTGCTTCTTTCCTAAATGTTATTAAAGAGCAATTCTTAGAGATATTAGAGAAAGATATAAATGAGCACAATGCATTGAAGGTTAATTTGATGCATCAATGTTGCATCAGCCAATTAGCGGTGAAGAATTATTATTACATGTAGCATCGGGCAGCCAAACAATGTTGAAAGGTGCTGAGTTACAGGAGAAGATAGAACAAGTATCTTCAATGTTAGTATCATAATAAGAAGAACGAACAACAAGAAAGTCTGGTTAGAGTTTGTGTGAGAAACCATCACATACATTGAAAATCATAGTGAGCAAATTGCAACCTTTCACTGAATCAACATATATTGAGTTACCACAGTGAATTCTGAATAAGAAAGCAGTTATCAATATCGAAAACAATGATCAAAAGTATTTTTATGGTGCATTGCTGCAGCGTTATACCCTGTTGAAATCATTCTTATCGTGTATCCAATTTTGTGCATCATGGATGTGAAATGATGGAAGCAATGCGTGATATTTGCTTCCTATTAGCTTTATCACATATTACCAAATTTGAACAGTGCTATTATGAACTACATCCCAGCAATAAGGTAAGTATAAATATATATGCTTATAATGAGACTAAATCAATATTCCCTTTGCATGTAAGTGAATCGGCACTCTATAGTAACCATAAGCAAATTGATTTCTTGTATGTGCCAAATGAAAGAACAACTCATTATTGTCTAATAACACATTTTCTTGTTTAGTGAGGAGTCAAAGCAGAAAAGACTCATACGAATATTAGTATTGTAAGCGATCCTATCGCATTTTAACACTAAAGGCAAGCTACTAGAACTCATTGATTATTCTAAGAAGTTTGAATGTACGGTAACAATCATGCCAAACCCAGAACAAACCATTAAATTTAAGAAGTTACGTTCATTGCTGAACAATGATGTCATCATCATTGCAGACTTCGAATGTTTTGTGAAACCAAAACTTGTTATCCCAAACCCGGTGCACCACATACAGAAAAAAATCAACGTTACGAGCCATGCAGTTTCGGTTATTTAATATGTTGGCGCGATGCTACGATGCATCGATGCAACTATCGAAGCGAGTTATATATAGACAGATAGAAACGCTGGTGAGAAATTTCTTCTTAACATGGAAAATGAATTACATCACATTCTTAATAAGCTATCACATACTGTAATGGTATGATAGACATTCATTTCATTTTAGAAATTTTTCTGTTAAATCTCTTTGGTGTGGGAGTTTATGAAGAGACAGAAAATTGTAAAAAGATATGAAAACATTTGTTTGATATATTTGTAACCAGGTATGGTGTCTTTTTGTACATAATTTGCGAGAGGTAAAAAGTCTGTGTTTCTAACTCTGCTGGTTTGCCTTAGTCACTTGTTTTCCGAGCTGATAGGAAACAGCTCGAAGCGTGGTCTCTTCACTCTTGTGTGAATCCTGATTCGGTTGGCATCTAGGTGAAGTAACTCGTTGCATGGAACTTGTTTCGCTTCACGAGTGTCTGGAGTTGTACAACGTGGGAGTTGGGATCCACACTGAAAGAGTGGTTTAATACGTCAAATGGAGTGTGACTCTTTGGCTTTCTCGAATGGACATTCTGTTCGCTACGGGGTGTAAGTTCTGCTGCGAGTGTAAAATAATCTTGATTAAATTAAAGGTTGTCAAAACAGTAAGTAAATTAACTAAAAGTGATTCGTCGAATTCAGTTCTGTAAACTTAACTTTGATAGGGTTGTGTTCAGTAATTATGCAGAGATAAGTTTTCAGAAGTAATTCGGCTTGCTAAATTAATAGACAGTTTTATTTAAATTTCTAAAACGTAGAAAGTCTTTTCTTTTAATAACTAAATAACATAATAATTTGCCTTGACGTGTTGCAGTTAATATCCGTTTAAAATTTCAAGTAGGATAAAATTAAACTAAAGTTGCTTGGTCTTTTTAGCGAAACAAAACTGATTCAATTTACTAACATAGGAGTTTATAATTAAACACGCGAAACTAAAGTAACTTGCCATGTGGTCAAGTCGTACCTTCGTTCGGAAGGATATTGTCCATGACGTTTAATAATTGAACTTGATTCTGAGTTTAACTTGAGTTTGACCTTAAAAATAAAAAGTCTTTAAAACTCGTTAAATGTTGTTAATTCAGCATTATTAATTCTTCAGAATCTTGAAACGCAATCTAAAATATCGAATTAAACTGACTTCTAACATTCGTTAATTTTGCTTAGTAGAATGTGAGAAACTTGCTGTGAATTTTAAAAATTAATATTCGTGAGTAGAATGGTGGCATTTCGTTGACCCTCGTTAAGCATGGTTCGTTGATTTTTTCACGCCTGACTGAATTTTGAAATTTTCTTGAATAAATAAGAATAATAACGTTAAATAAAGGCTGATTTAATAAATCGTTAAGTTTAATTCATTTTAGAGCGATTATTATCGGGAATAAGCACATTTGACAATGTCAAATTTAAAAGAACGAAATCTAATTCTGGGCTTATTGTCTGGACTGCATGTTTGTTAGTTTCTATTGTTTTCTGTCGTTCATGAAGATTGGATGGCGAACTACACCATGGATGGGGTAATCTTTTTTCCTCTGAGCTTTCATTATGACTGCCAAATGCAGTGTGAACTTTTCATTTTGTGGTAGTTGCGAGTGAATGTGCGAGTGCGGATTGTTGGTCGTCAATGAATTGAAGTTGAATTCGAGTTGAATCCGAATTGTTTCGTTTTCTTGGATTTATATTCATTTGCTTCGTTGCGTTTTTAGAAGTCAGACTAATTGTTTCACGCAAATAAAACATCAATTATTCATAATATTTAAATATTTTATTCATCGAGTTGTGATTTGCTTTTATAAGATATAATTAATTATTGAAATTAATCAATAAATATTTACAGAATATATTGAATGTTCTTTGTTTGATTGATGGTAATTTAATTAGTAATTGGATTGATTCTTGGTAATTAATTCTGAAATTGGGAATTAAATTTATTTCAATAAAAGATTTAAATTAGGTTGTTTTTGTTTTAATGTTTCAGTTTTTTTTACGATTTTTGTAGTTTAGCATTTCTGAGTTTTATATTACCGATATGTTCGTTTAGGAGGAGTCGAATCTGTCTGGAGTCGAAAGCTACTGATTCAAATTTCTTTTGGTAGCTTCTCGTTTTTCATTCCAAGTAGGTGATTGACTGTTGATATTTATCGATTAGTATCCCTGCTTGCAACGAAAGGTGAGAGGTATTACAACCCCCAATCTCTCTCCCCAATGTCACCACAAGAATCATGAGTATACAACAAAGCAACATGTTGTGGTTGTTATTTCACACCAGAGAATTATAAATTGCGCCATCACGATTATTTCATAGGCGATATCATAGCGGCAATTTGTAATCGGTGCAACTTGCAAATACATCGCCAAAGAAACCTTGTGCCTGTTTACTACCTCAATTTAAGTAATTAAAATACTTACTTGATTGTAAAACACTTGGGGTTGAAGCCAGGTGCACAAACAGAGGAGCGTTACATCATATTCTCTCACTTGTTTACCATTGGTGATCGAAATATTGAGTTAAGGTTTTCAGATCTGTATCGATTCTTGCACACAGTTTAAATGATCTAGTCTCAAAATTAGATTCTACTAAATTTAAACATACACTTGCCCATTATGACACACAGGATATGGATGTACTTACGCACAAGGAATGTTTCCCATATGAATATCAAACTGATGAAATAAAGGTTGATATAAAATAAATACCACTCCAGAAGTATTTTTATAATTCTTTGAATAACTATGTACGCAGTAATGAAGATTATGAGTTCGCGAAGAAGGTGTGGAGAATATTTAAATGCAAAACCTTTGGTGATTACCATGATGTACACTTAACCTTATATGTGAAGTTAACAGCGGATGTGATGCAGAATTTTAGAGGTACGTTTTCCAAAGCATATGGTCTAGATTTCACACAAATATATACAACATCCCAATTGAATGGATTGGAAAGCTCTATGAAACAAATCAAAATCTTCAACTTCTGACAGATATAAACATGCATCTGTTCATAGAGCATGGCATAAGAGGTGGTATCACTGAGTAGACTCTACTTTATGCCAAGGCGAAAAATACCTATGTTAACGACTATAAACCTAACCAAGAACATTTCTTTTCAATGTATATTGATATGAATAATTTATGCGTCACTGCCATCACTGAAGGTTTGCCCTATGGCAGATTTCATTGAGAGCCAGATTTGAAGCTTACTTGTGTACATAAGGTGCTATAGTACAATCAATCCAAATGGCTCGAGCCATAATACGAAACGTCGCGTAGCAGCTCCCACAGACTTTGAGAAAGACTTTTACAAACTTATGAATAACGCGATTTATGGGAAGTCGATCGAGAATGTGAGGAACATGATTGATGTGAGGCTTGTAACTGATGAGAAACAGTGTAGGAAGCTTGTTGCATCAAATCGATTTAATTCACGTCAGATCTATGATGAAAGTTTAGTTTTATGCCGCATGTTAAAGAAAACAGTTAATTTAAATAAAGCTAACTATGTAGGAGCTGCTGTGCTGGAGCTTTCAAAGTTATTAATGTATCAATATCATTATGGTATGAAAGCACAATATCGAGAAAACAACCATAACCTATAAGAATACTGACTCCTTTGTGTATTACGTCAAGACATTTGACTTTTATCGAGATATGAAAGAAATGAGTATTATGAAACTAGTAATTACCCACAGCCCAATACATATAAGCTTCCTGCAAGAAATACAATGCAACTTGGAAAGATGAAAGATGAGGAAAGGCACTGACACTTGCCCAAATAAAAATATAAAATGTTGTAGTATTTTAAATTTACTTCTCAAGTTGAGACGCATTCGGTGGTGACTGTTCAAGAAGCTAGCTCGTTTCGTGTGTAGAGTAGCTAAGTAGGCCTACAAAAATAATTACAGATATTTCTGCACATACTTTTTGTAAAATTCATGGTTTTCTACAGATAATTTTGGTTCTATCTACAACAATCTATCGACAATTTTGTTCTATCTATAGACAATATGAAATCTGAACCTAGAAACACTTGTAGACAGATTTTGTATCATAGTAGAGCAGCTAAACTGGCGGTTTTATATTTGGTTTTATTCGCTACCTGCTAACTGAATGATGAAAGATGAAAGATGATCAGTGAGTTTGTTGGGTTGCGTGCTAAAATGTATGCGATACAAGATTCAAATAATGAAAATAGAAAGATAATCAAGGTTATACTAAAGTATGTAGTAGAGCAAGATATTAAGTTCGATGATTTTAAGCACTGTTTACGTACAGAACACACAAAAGAGGGTACAAAAGCAAATCGTATAAGAGAAACATGATATATTAACTGAAGAAGCAAATGAAGTAGCCCTTGACTCACATGATGGTAAGCGTTGCATTTTAGATTGCAACATCCATACGCTCCCCTGGATCATTATCGATTAGAGTATGGTACAGCATGTGATCAGTGCATGTAAACATTTATTTTAACGTTTCTCTTCGAATTTATTTCTCCTTTAATGTCAAAGATAATGTGGCCTATATTTCGGTAGCGTTGAGACAAGATTTTGTACCTACTTTTTGTCAATAAAGAACGGTAAATTTCTCACACTGACACTTGCCCAAATAAAAATATAAAATGTTGTAGTATTTTTAATTTACTTCTCAAGTTGAGACGCATTCGGTTGTGACTGTTCAAGAAGCTAGCTCGTTTCGTGTGTAGAGTAGCCAAGTAGGCCTACAAAAATAATTACAGATATTTCTGCACATACTTTTTGTAAAATTCATGGTTTTCTACAGATAATTTTGGTTCTATCTACAACAATCTATCGACAATTTTGTTCTATCTATAGACAATATGAAATCTGAACCTAGGAACACTTGTAGACAGATTTTGTATCATAGTAGAGCACCTAAACTGGCGGTTTTATATTTGGTTTTATTCGCTACCTGCTAACTGAATAATTTGGTACTTGGAAGTATGCGAAATTTCAGTGAAACTTCTTAATTTTGATCAAAATCACAATATATATTTTTATTAACATTTCAGATGAGGCGAGTGCAGTGTTCGATTTGAGGCGGGGGTGGTTGTGATCTCCTCCTCTCTGGGCCTCAACTATAGCTCAACATTTCCGGAATATTTTCCATGAGTGTACATAGGTTTTGAGAAAAATGCTCTCAAACATAATAACTAAATTGCTGTTGATTTACACAACAGGAAATATAAGTATAATATAATAATACGTAATCACATTTTAAGTTTCCACCACCCCTTGTAAGATAAAATAAGAAGAAACCCGACCCCCTTTGCTTGTGCTTAAGTAAGACTTGTCAAATGTCTTATTGTTATTAGCTAGTAAAAGAAGTTTAAACATTTATAATCTACTCTTATTTTCAGTGATTCCGGCAGACCCCTCTGTGGGAGTGTCCCACAAATCCTCGAGAGCACCCCGAACTTTAACATTTTTGCGGTCAAAAATCGATACAAACCATGCAAAACTCTACTTACACCCTCCTAATTTTGATTTTACACTCCCCAGACTAACAATCCTGGCGTAATCCCTGCTTATATTTTAAGCGAATCTTACGTAAGCAGAGTCCTGAACTCCCTCACCCTGATCCATCGGATAATGGATCAGATAAAAAATAAAGCTTGAACCTCTTCCACTTGAACGATCTTTCATACTTGTTTCTTTTCTTGATGTCGATGAACTAACTGTTTTTGATCTTTACATAACTCTAAGTAAGAAGAAAAGGAAAATGTCTTTCTTCCGTACACAATTTTCTTGTTTTACGTTTTAAATGCTGTGAGAGCAGTATGAAGTACAAATTAAGGAATCTAATCTAAAACGCTCCTTGTAGATGCTAAGGCCTCAGCTTGTTTAGACTATTGGCCTGTTAAAATATATATATGTGAATTGATAAAAATCAATGAATATAATCGTGAAAAAGTTATAAATATGAATATATTAACAAGTGATAATGAATAGAATAAAGTATTGTACGTGATTCATCAGCTCGCCACCTCTCTCAAGAGCCAAAGATGGCCTTGTAACAGCAGAAGACAGGAAGCCAGCATACAAGTGACGTTTTCCCGCCCGTTCTCCCATTGACTGAGCGTTACTAGGCAACCTGCATATGTACTAACCTTGGGTGAATGCAGTTGAACATACTTTTTCGGGGGGTCTTTTCGTTGCTGGAAGGGAGAAGTAAGGTCTCGCTGCATGGCGTTTTAGCTCAGCAAGGAGAGTAAATAACAGGTTGCACCGTAACTTTCGCCGCCAGATTGCAGGTCAGTACCAAAGCGTCATCATGTATTATTAGCACTTGCTGGCACGGCTCGTAGGTAAGGTTGGGCTAGTTGGCTGCAGGGAGGGCCACAAAGTAAAGAGTCCTAGCCTTCTCAGGTCTACAGATTTATCAATAATTTATTAATCACCACTGTATGTATGAAAACAGACAAACAAATTTAAATATCGTTGCAATAAATATGCAATATTCTACGTAAGCTACGTAGAAATCTGGCAAAATACTGTGCATGAAAGTGTTAGTAAGGTTAATTATGAAAAGCATAATTCATAAAAGCATACATAAAAGCATAAGCAACGGGATCACCGTTGTGCGTATGAAAAGAGAAACAAAGGTAAATACTTATCCCTGCAAAAAATATTTGGTTTATTTATTGTTACATATTATTCTATATATTTCATTAGTTTTTGTTACATATTAATGTACATATTTCGCAATATGGTACTACATAAAAACTTAGCTGTATTTACCTTAACGAACCACCAGTTTTTTTTAATTCAATATGCTTTTATCTGTATTACACTTGCCATCTAGAGAGAGGCTGAGGGATATTGTTTCTTTTCTCTCACTCTTCCCTTCAACCAGTCGTGAAGATTTCCAATGAGGTTGTAAAGTTACAGCTTGATGCCTGCAGAAAGATGACAAAGCTCATTGTATACTGAAAATCTATCAAAGAGCACGGAATAACTGAAACAATAGATGGAGAAAAAGATTTAAGCCCATATAAGGCCATGCAGATTATAAATAGTAGTCAAACTTCAATTATGTTTTTTTCTTCTGCAAAGATGACATATAGCCCCAAATGTTTTTTTAGACCCTTCTCTGAAGCAGAACATTTAATTTTTTGTTTCTATATCTCCTAAAACTTTCTGGCTTTTAGAAATTTTATCTACCACCACCGTTGTTGGTCGCAAGCTTTTGTGGACAACACACTTTCACTTGCATTAAGTTTCTGAACACATTACAAAGCCAAGAAAAAATAAGTCTCTCATTAAAGAGAAAATTCGACAGTGACTGTGAAAGAAAAATGGCTAAGAAAATTAAGAAGCTTGTTAAATAAACTAGAATGCTCATGAAGACTGCACAAAGATAAGTTATATTTTCAAGTCTCGGTGTTGTTTAAATAGTTCTAAATTATTTCATGGGATAAGAACTAGCTTAGCTATTGCGAAATGATTCAGAAATACTCTTTTTTCCTCTAGTCTGATCCAGAACATTTTTTTTTTGTGAATATAGACTACACAACATTTAGTGATATTTTCAAGTCGTAATATTTGGCAAATAATTCTGTTTCATTTTACGAAATTAAAAACAACTCATATGTGACTATCGCAAAATGAATGCAATAAACATTATGTATTTTTTTCTTCAATCCTCTTATTCATTCTCCCACCCCTCGAACTGTTACGGCAGCTTCTTCGAAAATAAAATGAGGTAAGTGTTGTTTTTAAATACCAGTATGCGTAATAATTTCATGTGTCTGAGATTGGTGAGTAAAAAAAATAATACATTAAAAAACGTAGTATTCTTTTAAAAATGTAAAAACAATTTCTACTATAAAGGAAAACATAATTTTGTTTGTGCATGACTAAAAAGAAAAGCACTAGGCGCTCTATCATATACAGTCACTTCATGAATTCTTGAATATAGTTATGCGCGCCTTTTCTTTCCTGTTCTTTTTAGTCATGCACAAACAAAATTATTTTTTACGTTTTAGTACGCTTTAATTATTTTTCGAGTTATTTCGGTGTTCGGATACATTTTCCTTACCCTGTATTGTAAGTTGATATTTGTAACCAAAATCCTAGTGTTCTGCAACCAACCAAACTCAACATCGTTGCAAGCTTGTATTCACTTTAGCATAACACTAAAAATTAAATACACTGTAAAAATATAGAAATATATGAAAGTAAGGATCGAATATTGTATTGTCACCCAACGTACGTCGCTGTGCAAAATTTCATCATTGTATTACGTCCGGAGATGAGTTAAACTAAGGTTGCAAAATTTGAGGACACGATGAACCATTGTGAATTAAAGAAATGCATGTAAAAATGTCTCATAGACGTTTGTTTGCACATACTACAGCTCAAAACTAGAAAATGAGAAATAGGCATAAAGAAAGATTTCGGAACTATGCTAGAAACACAAATAGAAGCAGTTTCAGAAATATTTATTTATTTGTTTAGAATTAGGGTATCTTGATGAAAAAATCTTCTGCCTTTTCAAAAAGACGTTTTATAATCTGTAAACGCTCTTTTACAATTGCTTAAATGAAGTACCAAGTTACTTACATCCAGTCATGTAATACAAGAATTTTCTCAAGGTATAGGCCTACCCAGCGATTTTTTAGTTTATGAATCTTTTATAAGCGGAGACTACACTGCAAAAATAGCTGTGTTAATTCAACATTTTCGGTGTCCCAAGACCACCACTTTTTTCTTGTGTTAAATCAACACAACAAACCTTGGTAAGGAATTTTAATTTTTATTTTATTTATGGCCTTTAGGCATCAAAGGCTCAGGTCGGGATAGAGAAGGGGAAAAATGCAGGAACATGCGCAAAATAATCTGCCAGGCATATAGAATAGACATGCATGTTTTGTAGGAAACCGTGACAGTTCCAGTTACTTGCTCCGTGCAATTTCTTAAACAAACCAATTTTCCATTATAAACATCAGAACAAAAATGTAGAATTGAAAAGTTGGGAAGGCCTCTTCCTGTTCTCGAGGTAAAAGAAAAGAAAACAAGTCGAAGTAAGGATTTTTTAAAAGACTTTTAAGGTTCAAATTTACATCAGAAATAGATGTACAAATTTTCTACCATGAAGGCACGACGGCTGGACTTCCTGTACAAAGAAACGACCTCTGTAGAAGATCAGGAGAAGCTTCTAGGTCGTTCTAACTAAGCGGCATGAAGGTAATGTGTACACATTTTTTTTTTAAATTAATATTTTACATAATGCATAAAAGATTTTCTCACACAATTAAAGACCTGAATCTCATAATATCCTAAGTAAACCTAAGCAGCTTTTGGGTGAAACTATATATATATATATATATATATATATATATATATATTTGTCCACGTGTTTCTGGATTAATAAAGAACTTAGTAATTCGTAAGGCCAGAGAACATTCCATTCAAAGAAACATGGGACCTTGGATGGACGTGGGACGTTTTGCAATTCAGGTCTTCAATTGCAACTGTTTTTAGTTAGTTATGTTAAAAGTTTCGAAAGAATACTAATGATTTTTCCTTTAGAAGTATGTATTTAAAATTAGTGAACGCCAGTTTTTGGAAGCACAAGCGCCACTTTCTAAAGGTATACATAGATGAAGCAAAATATATGATATTTTGTCGGAAAACAAAAGCCGAAACACAGGGAAATAACGGAAATAGATACATAACAATTAATAACGAGAACATAGAGAATGTAAACAAATTTAAATACCTGGGAGCATATGTAACAAGGAAAAACGAGGTCACTGAAGAAATAAAATAGTCGCTTAACATCGGGCAATCATGTCTCTACACAGTCCAGGAAATCCTAACCTCGCGATTAATATAAAGAGATTGAAAATATATGCAGAACTGTCATTCTACCGGTAGTATTTTACGGTTGCGAAAGTTGGAGTACGACCCTAGAAGATGAACATAAACAACGAATGTTTGAAAATAAGGACTTAAGAAAGATATACGATCCGAAATGGAACGAGATGACTAGAGAATGGAGGAGGGTGCATAATGAACTTCACGGGCTGTACGACTCACTAGATGTTGTAAGAATAACGAAATGACGACGACAAAGTAGGGCATGCCATGTAGCTCGGATGGGAGAGAAACGAAGTTTATACTCCATCGTGGATGGTAAAGAGACCGTTAGGAAGACAGAGACGACGTTGGGAGGATAATATTAGAAGCGATCTTCGAGAAGTAGGAGTTTGTGATGAAAACCGACTTGATCTTGCTCAGAATAGAATCCAGTGGAGACCGTTTGTTATTGCGGCGATGAAGTTGCAAGTTCCGTAGGCCATAGAGTAAAAGTAAGTAAGTTTTTATTATTATGATAAATCTTCTTGTAAGAGTTATGAAATGCTTTTATGTTCAATTTAAAATTCCTGTTGTATCATAAGTTCATAATTTCAAGTACTTTAGTGAAGAGCTTTATTCATTTGTCAATCAGAATTAATTCTGACAAAAATCGCCAGCACACCAGTAAGTCACAAGAGAAAAATTATCAGTTCTTTCTGTTTCATTTGTGATAATGTTACGAAGGAAGAGATTATCCTATTTCATGCGGAGCAGACTAAGTAATATATTGATTAAGCGAAACTATATTTTATTGAATGCGTTTGTCCCCAAAGTTTTTCTCATGTGAAAGATGAGATCAGCGTATTCCACAGGTTTGGGTTTTGGCAGCTGTTTTATTGATAGCCGGATGCCCTTCCTGACACCAATCCACATGAGCAACACGGATATGGGAAATCGAAATGTTACTATGAAATGTAGCTCCCACCGGGAAACGAACCCGGGACCTCTCGCACGGAAGACGAGCACGGTAACCACATGGCTACGCAGGAGCTCAAAATATACCTATGTTATCCAATATGAAAAAAAACTACGCACTACGCAGGAGCTCAAACTATATCCCCATAAGCAAAAAACTACGCGGTAACTACATGGCTAAGCAGGAGCTCAAACTATATGTTATTCAATATGAAAGAAAACTACAACTGCATGTTCCAGCGACCATATTAGATTCTTCTTTATCGAAGCTGGCAACCATCAATTACTGATGATTTAATTGTAAAACACCACAGTTTGACACCTAAATGATTGCTCTATGTACAACAATTCCGAAGATATAGCTGTTGAATGCCAGAAATAGCATGTTCCGGCGACTATATTTAATAATTTCCTGCGCATACTCAGATAGACACCATCTCTTACTCATAATTTTTATCGTAAAACACTTAAAATTGTAAGCCAAAATCTTGGTGCAATAGTTCGAAAGATATCGGCAGGGTGACTGCATGTATACTAGAAATGGCTTATTCCGCAAGCCATGTTGGATTTTCCCTCTCAATATTCCCAGATGGACTACCCAAGTGGCTACTTTCATTTGGTAAGAATTTTGATAATAAAACCTTACAATTAGATACCATCGCCGTAACTGTAGATGTAAACATTCCAAAGATATGATCACTTCTATATTCAAAATCGCATGTTCCAACGGTCATATTTGATTCTCCCCTCCCCATGGCCCCAAATTACCCCACGGACTACCCAGATTGGCACAATCACTTTTTCTAACACTTGTATCTAACACACACCTACAGAATGATTCACGTCATTGTTTCATCAAACTGCACACATAGAGGACATACACATAAACACTATATTCAGGCCTGTGTCAGAAATGCTTAAGAGCTGTAAATAAAATTTTGAAAATGCTTATTTTCCCATTGTAAAGCTTCGTACATGTCTTCACGAAAAATAGACCATTATTTTCGAAAGTTTCAGAAACATAGGAGGCAACGATATTTTTTGTATTCAAGGTCAAAATTCAAGGTCAAATTTTGAATTTCATAAGAAGGGATAAGTGTTGTATATCAAGTGAAATGTCTGTTCAAGTCCTTCACAATAACACAAGAATCATATATCTCTATCTTAAGTAGGACAAAAGTTGCAAGTATTTTTAATAAACGATGTAACTCAATATTTCAGGACAAATTGAAAATTTGAGATACTGTAACTACAGAAATATACGACACAGGACTACAATATTCCATTTTTTGCTGTTTCTCTCTCATCAGAACCTACTAACATATAAGAATTGATAAACATTTGAGATGGTGAGGTAAATGCCTGCGTTGATCTGACCTGGAATGACTCATATTCTCACGGGAATAATAATAATAATAATAATAATTAATGCGAGAATGATGAAGCGTGGTCAAGTCATGATAATTAAGGAACCATTTATCATCATTCCTATAATGAAATAGCACTTTGATGTAATAGTAAATAAAAACAGAACTTTGACATTCAATCCCTGCCGTGCGAAAACGCACCCTGAAGATCGGCATTTTTTCTATTTCGGCAATCACATTTGGAAACAATTTGTACCAGTTCGATTACGTTTTAGGATTTTCATGCAGAGAATTAAAATTACCAATTAGGCATGAAAAGAAAGAAATGGGTTTCATTTCAGTATCGTAATATTCCTGTGGTTATCTAATGTGCTTTATAGGTAGAACGAAAGGATATACGGGATTGTGTTTTCTCTCAGAACCAGTTTTACTAAAAATGGACAAGTACGAAATATGTTAATACAAAGACCGTCCCGAATCAGGATTATAAGTGAGTTTACAATAAAACTTATGGTCTTCTTCTTCTTCGGTTTTACGCCTCACATAAGTAGGATCAAATTTTGCACCAGCCCGTTGCAAATTGTGTGCAATAGGGATAGACATAGGCAGTTGCTGTGTGCCAGGGTAATGTACCAGTTCGTCGCAACTGTGTACAGGTTTAAGCTTTAAGGAGACACACTAGCCCGTTGATAACTGTGTGAGTCAGATGAGGAAGGAAGCATACCTGCCCGTTGCAAACTGTGTATGCATGAAGGTGCTTCGAACCGTTGCTAGTCGTAAGCGGATAAGATAGAGAGAGGCGACCAACCAGACGAGGAGTGATGTTGCACAGATGTCTGGATATTTATAGGGTCCTTTTGGGGTGTGGTCCTCTCAGTCCCTACTTCTGCTGTGCCAACTCCATCTAGCTGTGACTCCAACTCCACCTTAGGTTCTCGGCCGAACTGCTGTCGTCGTCTGCTTGATGTTTACGATGGCTTGTACAATTTACCATTTGTTTACGTTATGACAGTTTTAGTATACATTTGCTTACAAAGCGTAGTACATACATTTTACTATTTGTTTATGTATTGAATGAGTGGCACGTGTTATCAGACACACGGATCATTATATACAGTAAAAATAGCTGTGTTTATTCAACACAATGCGGTGCTCCAGCGTGACTACCACTTTTTGTATTAAATCAACACAACACACGGTGTTGATTTCGGTACTGGGAAAAATAAAAGTTACGGCTGCAGCGAGATTTGAACATGGGATGCTCAGTTAGAAGTCGAACGTCTTTAAATTTATTATAACAACAAAAATAGACACCATAACAGGGATTATCAAACAATAACATTCTAATTGAAACCTTCTCAGAAAACTACAACTTACATTCCTCAATACAGGACTCGATAGTAGTTAGCAAAATCCACTTCACTTATCTCACGCGGAATGCTTATTAAGTTAAATATCCCTTCTTGAGTATATCATTCTGCCGTATTAATTTTTTTGTTTTGTCTTTAGAATAAACAAAATAACCGCAAACAACCATGTTACAAATTTGCGGCGTGTAGGGGGAAGAATCTATATGCCGGTTGCCGAAAAACATACTTAAAATTGAGAACCTTGTAGTGACATCGAGTGCTACATCAATATAGGATTTTACATCTTTCCCATATAACATCTTGCTGCTTACATTTTACTAATTTATGAAACAATTCTTCAGTCTCCCCACAAGTCGTACATTGATCATCCTCACTCATCCCTTTCTTTTTAAGATTGGGCCCCACTGGATCCAAATTATAAAGTTGAAGAAGCATGTAATGATGTAAGATAGAATTATGTTTTAGAAACTTTAGGTTCTCAAATATAATTGGCCATTTTTCTCCATGTCTTTGTGGAGTTGCACTAAGTTCCGTATTTTCTTTTGACAGGAAATGAATAAAAATCTTTCACTGTAAAATCTTCCATTGGTATATGTCCAATCACCGCATAGGCAAGTTCTAACATTATCTCGTAAAAAATCTTTAAAAGACCTTGAATCGTTCTAATGTCAATGTGGGCAACATTATCCATATGTTGAATAGCGATTATATAGGCATCATAGGATATATACCCGTAATATTCAGTCAACAATCGTGAAAAACGGTGAGCCAGTAGGGATGTGGCTTGAATTGGAACGTTCTTCAGATTCAAACCACCCCTCTCGATGCTTCTATAAAGGTCTGCTCTTGGGGCCTTAAGCGTCTGTTTATGCCAAATGAAATAAAAAGTTTATGTACATGACCCTAAAATTGTTATGAAAATATGAACGGTTGTCGGGGAGAGTAAAGTTTACTTAAAATACATGTATTTATAAATCAACATCGATCCAAAAGAGAGTATAAACGATCTTTATATTTTTGTATTTCCGCTACTAAACTTTGAATCAATGTATTACCAGTTTCTGAAATTGTCTGATGCATGTCCGCATACCAAGTTATGCCTAGAACTTTTACATGATCAGTCTCTTGTATACCCAGGGAAACTAACGACCTAATCGGAGCTCTCAAGTTCATTACCCTAGTTTTTTGCGGATTGATAGAGATGCCGGAAACCTTAGAAAAATCTCAAGTGGAGTATCCGTTGTATTTTATCCTCTTTTTAATACAGAAATTTATATCATCTGCATATATTAAGCTACTAAAATCCCTCTCCCATAGTTTTATTCCAGCTAGGGCCTGATTTACGGCCTTGGCAAAAGGAGATATTATTAAAGAAAAAAATCCCGGCTGTCGCACAACCTTGGAGGACTCCACGTTGCAAAGGGATGTGGTGTCCAATGCGCCCATTTACCGATATCTGGACATATCTATTGGCATATGCGTATATCCATTGTATCAAAGCGATACAATTTGGCGGAAAATTCATCGCACACATCACTGAGAATAGAAAAGCATGAAAAACGGTATCATGAGCACACGCGAAGTCTGACTATAGGAATAGAAAAGGAATGGTTTCTCCCCTGTTAGCATATAATGAAAGATCTCTAATATTCATTAGGTGAATATATATTGGGTTCATCCCCTGTATGCCACTCTTTCTAAAATGCAACAGAGATATTATAACACACTTTCTATTTGCTATTATTTTCATGACCAATTTCACATCAAAATTCATTATGTATGTAAGTCTACAGTTTGTAACACATGTAGTTTGATTCTTTGTTTAACAACAATCCTATCGTTGTAAAAAAAATTGCCTTTGTCTTTAGGGAGATCCCAAAAGTAATTGAAAACCGGAACCATCTGATCCACTATATAATCCTGATTTGCCGCCATCCACCTTCCAAACAACCCCTCCCCTTCCCCTTGAGAGTCTAAATGGAGGGAGCACAGGGCCTTTTCAACTTTCTGTCTCGTAAAAGGTTCTAAGAAAATATTCGCATCTTTTTCAGGTAATTGTGGTATATATTATCCAAATCAAATTGTTGCGTAAAATCTTCTCCAGGGTCCCCAAAATTCGAAAAATGTCGCACATATTGGTTCCTGATACCATCAAACTTTTTTGACCTTTAAACTCCTTAAGAATATTTGCTTCCCTGCGTTTAGAGTCCCGAATGACTGTGGCTAAATTGGCTGTCTAAAAATCCCGCACTTTGTTAGAGTATTTCGTTTTTGTAAACCTTTATAGCGGTAAGACATAAATACACGTAGTTTATTTTGCATTTTCCGCACTTTAGGAATCCATTTTAAATCCTGCATGACTCGTGGATTGTAGGCTTGCAACACTTCTTGGTAAAATTCGATCGTTCGCTTTTTACCCTCGTAATGCCTCCGTGTATATAGTTTATATTCACGAATAAAGGTATTTTTTCGACGGCACACTTTCCATTCTTCACCACTTTTCCCCGTATAACTATTTGTAGTCTGTTTTAATGCCGCGCTTAATTGACAAAAGTCTGGTTCTACAACAAAATCCGCATTTAGACGCTACCAATACGATTTTCAAAAGTACAACGGAACATTCCATTTCACATGTATTTGGACCATTGTATGGTCGGACATTACTAATTTCTCAGTTTAACACTTTGTATGGCCTTTACCATCATTGGGCTAAGTAAGATATAATAAAGCTTGCTTTTGCAAGAATTGTTCATGTATGTATACAAAGGTACGTTTGGGAAAAAGTGATCCCACGCGTCCGTTAACTTGAGACATTACTTCATTTGTTTAAACGCAGGATTACAGTTCTCTTTTGTCCTAGTCGCCTTATGATCGTATACCGCGTTCATGTGTCCTAACACTATTAGGTTTGGATTTTGGTGACAATAAATATTCACTGTCAAGTTCTGAAAGGACGTTTCGTGTTGTAGTTTAACTTTAGTCCCACTTTCCATATAAGCCGTAAAAATGTTAATTCTGCAAACTTTATGGCATACGATCTGCCATCAATTGCTTTATATACATCGGAGACTTCGATGTCCTCTCTCACCAAAAATCCCACACCGACATTTTTCGATAGCATTATAGTTTTTTAAATAACAGTTCCTTATATGTATATCTATAGGTGAGGTCTGTTGGACAGCCATAATATGAATATTTGCAGACAGCAAAATTTTAGCAAGTATACTGCATTTCCCCTCACTCTATCCCCGCCAGACGTTAAAGGTTGCAAGATTAATGTTAAAGACAGTATTTGGGTTCTTAGCTTCCGTCATTAGGGCGGTAGACATCGAGGTTAGGATTAATGTAAGCATGAAGATCACTATTCTGCTCCTCTTGTCCTTCCCTTCTCTAATACTGATGGGGGGAGTCCCCCTAATATAACCACTGAGAACACCGCCATGTGAAGTGGGCTGAAAAACAGTTTTCGGTGTGTATTTGCACCATGGTTTGATTGTCTCACTTCATATACAAACATACAAGTCATAAAAACATCACATGAAAACCGTATTACTGTTCCTTCTGACACTACAGAGGGGGGACTATTATCCTCCTTATAACTTATTTGCACAAAGCTTATTTCAGGTATCCTTTCTTATAGTTGGCTTATATTTCGGTAATGGCCTTTTACTAGGAGAAGAGAAAAATCACTCACCTCTGATCCTCGTTTTCTAGCAAGAGATGGCGTGTTGTTGTATGAACCTACCACATTTTCTTCTTCTTCCTCTCACCTATCCTCAGCCAATTTTATTTGATCTTGACCTTCTTGTGTAGATGCCGCTGTCAGTTGTTCTCGGTCAAACAACTCACCACTATTATTAGTAATAGGATCCCGCACACTTGCTTCTTCTTCTTCTTTACCCTCTATCAAAGACACACTACCACTAGATATTACACAATGGTAATTAGTACCCTCAATTTCTGTATTCTCCACTGGCCCACTATCTACCTCCGCTGTATCTACATTATGAATTTCGGCTTGCGTCGTAAGGACCGTTCTGTAAATACTTTCACTATGATCTTAAGGTACTGTCTTTTCGTTCAATTCAATAACATCTGGCGAAGTAGTGCACTCAGGAGGTTGCCGTGTTTCTTCTACCCTCGTTTCCTTACTGGCGTTGGCTCGTCGTCGAAGCAACGTATCTGACAGGGTTGGAAACTCAGAAAAATTTACATGAAAAGATGTTTCACGTTGAGTTTCTTCTTTTACTGTGTTAGTAGCTTCCGGGATTCAAACGGGGGATATGTAATCATTTAGGAGAATCTGCAAATTGTATGGGCCTATTTTGAAGTGGCATGGAATTGAAGTTTTAACGTTTTCAAAGTATATAATCCTTCTACCGTTATATACCCTGTAGCGGTAAGAACGACGAAAGCATTGTTGTACGTGTCTCACACGGCCGTAAGACTCTAATTGTTCCTGTAAATACGTATCTGGAATCTCCGGAGGTACACTGTATATAACAAAAGAAATAACTTCTGGACCTACTTGTGTCACTGGAAAAAATTATCTGGTATTATCAACTATAAATTCTAATTCCCCATTACATCTTACTATTAATTCTTGCGCCAATTCTTGTCGTTTAACCTTTAGGAAGACCGCTTTTTTGTAATAACAAAGTTCCAAACCTTATCGGAGAAACCGAGTATAGAACTTGTACAATGGAATGTATGAGAATAATGGAAAATCCCAGGGTGTGATATTTTAGCTTTTAAAGTGAACTTTCATTTAAAAAATATATTTAAAATGTATAAATTCTACGCTAGTGGATAAAGTGCTACAAGATAACAATGGAATTTCGAATTTTTATATAAACAACGTGGTGACGCCGTTGCCAGCTATTCGTGAGCAGCCAGAGATTCTTTCGATAAGTGCTGGAATTATTCCTTTAGAGGTTAGTGAAACTCCAGTAAATGACTTTTTTTTATCAATATGGAACTGTAACTCGGTCAGTAAAAGTCAACCATTATCCGAGACTTCCATACACGGTGTACAGCGGACGCGGTTTATTAGAATGTCTGAAGTTACACAACAGTTGCGTCGTTCTGCTATAATTAATTCACATAGAATTCAGATATTTATATTAAGTCAAAACGCAGAGAATTTGACTAGTGAAACTATACCAAGTGAAGTTAGTAAGCCTAGTGTTTCTGAGTTTTGTATGAACCTTTAAGAATTCCCCTTCCCTCAGGGAGCCAATATAGTTCCGACAGTGGGAAAAATAATTTCCAATACATTGCAATTGCAAGTGAAGCAAAGTGACATTTCTACTTTGGACACCGTTGATCTTTCTGAACTTGTCGGAGAGGGTAAACAGAGTTGCCGTGAGTCTCACTTGCATGAAGACGTGCAGTCGTTAACCTGGACCTTGCCCTTATAGGCAGAAGTAGCAGAAGGAAGTAAAGAAAGTGTTTCTGGTTTTCATTTTAACAGCGAGTGTCAGGACAAACCAGTAGCTATAACAACAGAGAAAATAGTTAGTGACTGTGTGTTAGACAACGAAGACCATGAGGCAAATAAACAACATGTTGCATGTTAATTGGAGTCTGAAGTTGTTGTTCAAGATATTGTTAATCCCTGTCTCTCGGGAAACGATACGAGTGAATATTAAAACAAAAGTGTTGAGTTTTCTTTAAAGAAAATAGGTGACAGTGATAATATAGGAGGCAAGCAGCTGTCAGTGTTATCCACTTCTGTTGAAGTGAAGAAATCGGATTGCCTTACTTGTAATTTACCGTCATTAGCGGAATCGCAATCCTGTGAATTACATCAAGCAAGAAAGCGTAAAAAACTAGAAGAAGTAGGCATCTTCAGAGCCTTCTCATTACAGGTTTGTCCAGTGCCACGACAACGGGCATGGCAGGTTTCATGTTCACTTAGTGATTCGCAGTAATTACGTGTTATGTTGACATATGAACAAGTTTGGTGATCTGCATTAGTTTTTTTCCTAAACCTGGCTGGATCTGCAGGTGTTTTTCATCCTGACAGCTTACAAGGGAATCCACAGATTCTTATATTTTTTTCGGGAGTACTACTTATGTAAACAATGGTTTCGATTTACGTCATAGTATTGATACTGACACTGCAATACATGCAGTCTCTTAAAGTGATCTCATTTAACAATGCGCGGGCTTCCAATAACGCCACTCTGGCAAGCTTAAGACGTTTTGTTTATCAAGAAAACATTGATGTAGTGGCTTTACAAAAACTGTTAGTTTTGGAATGAACATATCTAATTATCAGGCGATTCATAACATTAATATGGAAAGCACCACAGGATGTTCTGTTTTTCTTCGTAATGACATATCTTATAGTGACGTTTTTCTACATGAATATGGACGTATCATTGCTTTGAAAATTAAAAATTTTCATCTTATTTGTGAATATTTACTGTCGAGGACTCACAATCAACAGCTCAGAGAAACAATGATTGCGCGAGATTTAGCGCTTTAAATACAACGACGTCACAGTGATTTCTTGATCATCACGGGAGACTTTAACACGACTATAGCAAAGTCGATTCCTCTTCTGGTAGCAATACTAGTACAGAGTTACGTTCTCTAATTACAACCTTTAATTTGATATATTTATGGATCAGTAAGAATGTATTACACACAGGAGCCACCTTCTTTTATAATCATGGCTGGTCTAGAATTGATATGCAATCGTGTACGACATGCATGTTTCCTAATTTTCAGAATATTTGAGTTGTACCACTAGGATATTCTAACCATAGGTGTTTAGTAGCTACTTACAATTGGTCTATGGGTAAACATTTTGTTAATAGTTTTCGTTGGCAGCTTAATGCACAGCATTTACTAAATAATGATTATAATAATATGATATTGGCGTTATTTAACAGGTATAGAGTAGGCCAATTTACACCTGGTCAAAAGTTGAGGTTTTGGTTTCAAATTAAAGAAAAAAACATTAAATTCCAATTAATTGATTTTTCAAAATTAATTAGTGCTGAAAGTAAAGCACAATTAGAATATTTATATGATATGTTGTTCTGACTTATCAGATTGGGTCCAGATTCTCCCAATTTATTAGTGAGTGTCAAAAAACTGCAAGCTGCCATTAGATCAACCAAGGCGCTATAATGGTATTGTTGTCCGTAGTAGATTAAAACAAGTAGGAGTGAATGAAAATCCACAAAAAGTACACCTCATTATGGAACGTAAACAAGCCAAAAGTCAATTCATTAACTGTTGTATCAATACTAATGGTGAAACATGTAACGGCGCAGGTCTCTCAACCTCTGCGACAATACTATAAAGTAGTATTTACAAAAAAACTTTTTATCCAAATCACTTTTGTGTGAGGCAGGATTCTTGGAACATTTTAGAGCCAGCTGAGAGCAGCCACATTGGTATTCCATTCGTTGTGGATGAAATTATTAAAGCTATTGACAGACTTAGCCCTTGAGCTGTGGCAGGCCTTGATGAGATAACTCAATCCTTTTATAGGCATTTTAAAATCCCACTGGCACCCATTTTGACTGATGTTTATAATGGGAAGTTGCTAGGTGGACCTTTGGATCCTACTTCAATTTATATATGGGAGTATTAATGCCTAAACCTAACACTGGTAATCCTTCTTCCAAATTTAGGTTAATAGCGTTATTGAACGCTGATTATAAAATTTTGAATCGTATATTAATGGACCGCTTTAAACCATAAATGCTTAACCCTTTGGATCCAGTACAAACCGGTATCTCTGAGGCCCTCCGCATGTATCTTTCGCTTGCGTTTCTCCGAGATAGCATCCAAGCGTGTAACAAGTCTTTGGTGGAAGATTTTACCATCTATGTCGGAGATGCGACAAATGCTTTTGACTTTCTTAATCTGGGCTATTTGCATCTTATTATGAGAATCCTGAACTTCCCTGACAATATTATAGAGTTAATATTTAGGTGTTATCATAACCGTAAGTTGCATCTTATGTTTAATAAGAAGTTAATGGTTCCTTTTAATGTACAGCAGGGTATGTATGTCCGGGTGATGCTTTATCTTGTTTCATGTTCTCTTTAGCGTTAATGCCGTACATTCGCCATATTCAAAAAGGGAGTGTAAGGTATCACTTTGAATGGCATTAAACTTTCAGTACTTAATTGTTTGGACGATACCTTATATTATGTAAGATCGCAGTTATTCTGATCATTTGTTGCGAAATTATTGTAACTTTTTGTGTTTTTCAACGTGGTGGTGTAAGGTAAGTGTATTGCAATAATTATTGTAACGAAATATAAGTTCCTAATACATACGATTAGCAGAAATTCCTTGAAACAATGCTAGTTCAGCTTCAAATGTATGTCGAAATAAAAGGTAGGATTAGTTGTGTAGAGTCGTATTTATGTAATGACGTCAAAGAGGGCACAGTGGCCACCGCCGTTCGTATTTGTTATAGATAATCTACTCTGTCCGATATGAATCAGTTATAGTAATGAATCAATTATATTAATATAGGTTGAATCCATTATATTTTATTTATAATCTATTATATTAATCAATGTAATGAGTTTTTGTTTACCAGCAATTGACAAGAGAGTTATTTCAAATAATATAGATGCAAGTTTTCTTCCACATTTACAGAATTACTTTTAGGCCCATGGGCAGCGACAGTTGCTCCCACTTTTTCTCGGACATTCGATTGGTGAATATAGGATTCAAAATTGTGCATTGCAAAGAGTAAAGGAATTAGTAAAATTGCTACCTCATTCTCGAGTGATTTGTCGCCCACCGGCCATATCAAAGAAAAGTTCATTGATTAGGATTTTGAGTCAGTAGCGTGCCTTATTTTCTCGATTATTAGAGTATGTTACACATTTAATCCTTCCATGCTTGTCCAGTTGGAAAATTCTAAAAATTGAGAGCTATCACAAACTATCACTGAGGAGAAACTCTGAAAAAAACACCGCAGTCAGAATGGCTGGCCGCTGGGAGTGATCCTAGAACCTGCAAATCATTTTATGACTTCAGTGATGTTAATATTTTTAATAAACGAGTAGCTTTATATTCTAAATATAATACCTGAAGTTTCTTGCTTTGAAGTTAACTGAGATTTGTTCAGTTTTCTTCCTATAAGAATTAATTACGTGGTGCTAGATACAATGTTGAAAGTTATGATGTGAACTCAAAATGAGTGAAATCTAAAATTATTTTAGATGCTGTTCCAAATGCTACAATGGTGATGTATCACGTTATGAGCATTCCTGATTCAAACAAATCTGTTGAGAGAGTTTTTTTTTTAATTCTTAAAAAAATGGAGATATGATAGGAAGAAATGTTCATCAACTTTGATTTTGATCATAGTTCCCGGGAATCCTGACTTGACTAAGTAAGATGCAACATTACAGGCAAGTGCTGAAAGTTAAGTAAAATATTACTAATTTTAATGTGAAAAACCAAAACAGAAGTAAAATAAATAATGCATTCAGACTTACATATACCAGTTTGTGAATTATAAAAAAATATATGCTTAAAATTCAATAATACATTTCTTAGTATTTCCTTGATTTAAATATCGTGTCCTATCCCGTAACGTTATTCTAGAAACTTGGCAATCTTACCCACAGCTAGCGTCGTCAGGCTTTCACAAACGTTAATGGAATACGAAATATGTGTTTGTAAATTATGTTGTTCACTTGTCTAAGTTCAAGAAAATATTTGAAAAAGTAGGAATTTATGTTAAGTGTGTTAATATGTTTACATCGTATAACCCTCAACACTAGCGGGCTTTGCAATTTTGTATTCAACCGTTGTGTGAATGCTTATTCACAATCATGATTCACAAAACATTTCAATATAAAATTACCAAGTTCGCTAGGGTCGAGAGAATTAAAATGTAAGCACAATTAACATAAATTCCTTCATTTTCACATATTTCATATTCCACTAACGTTTGTGAAACACTGACGATGATACCTGCGAGGTTACGAAAAGCCTACAAGATTTGACTACTCCATTTCCGATAGTAGTATGTAGGTTAGTTTGTTTTGTTAAAATGAATTATCTCAAAAACTATTCGCGATATCGAGCAACGTATTTAATGTTCGTGATCAGCGGAACATTTCCAATGTAAATCACGCTTTACTTTTACTTGCCGCCAGTTTCTAACAATATAGAAGTCCCATTATTCCTATGTTCATTTTAGCAAAAGAGAATAATAACGTATAATTATTATAAGTGGTGTCAAGAATATCCTGCTATCTATGCAATCGTACTTTTGTTAACTTGTCTAAGACGTCCATCAAACATACTTTATATTGATAAAATATACAATGGCTAACTTCTCCCCACCACTTGTAACCGACAATAGCCGCCACTGATTAAGCCTATCAACCAACAGCTAAAAGGACGTACAAGACTGATCTTGTAACAGCGATGAAAAGGAAGAACAAGAAAGACTCAAGAAAATCAAACTAGTATTACAAAAAGAACAGAAGGATAAGAAGAAGGAAGTATATAAGAAAAACGTCAAGGGGAAAACGAAATCGCAAGTGACTACTCGTGGTTTGCTTGATGACTTTGATGACAGTGAGGTCAGTGATGCTGATTGCTTGTTCTGTGGGGACTATTTTTCTACGTCCAGAGACAGTGAAGGATGGGCAGGTGCTCAAGCTGTCTACTACGTTGGGCACACAAGGCTTGTGCTGGGTGCGAGGAAGACGACGATGAGTTCATCTGTGATGTGTGTCAATTATTTGTTACAAAGACACTTGCTAATAACATTTTATTGAACATTTGTTCAATGCTAATGATGTTGAACTAATTGCACAATTAATTGCATTCAACAATTGAACACTTCAAGCTACAAAATAAGTTTAAATGCACTAACAAATTTCACAACCTTTGTATTGAATGATAATATTGCTTTCATGTTATCAAATACACATTCATATTTTTACAATGCTGTCAAACAGTTCTTGTTTATATCGGGCACCCAGTGGCCATTTTACCCTGCTCCGTAAGGCAAAGTGGCCATTTCGTAGGGTTGTAGGAAATTTCGGTTTACTTTTCACGTAAACAGATTTACTTCAAAATAATATCTTTTGCATAAATCTAGATAACGGAACTAAATTAGGCTAAATTCTAATTTTTTCTTCACTTTTTACTTGTTAAAAAAACATTTTTCCTTAACGTCGCCACTATGTGAAAGTCGGAAACAGAAAATCTTCAGTATTTTTGGTACATTACTTTTCTTGATCTTAGTTTAGGAGTTTTGTGTTTCCTGGTTCTCAAAACAGGCTATTACGGAACAATAATCTATGTAGTTTCTATTTTTAAAAATCAAGCTCAAATGACCAATTCATTTAAGAATAATCCACATACATTTCTTTGATCTGTTAAGCATCATGATATTTCTAATTTATTACGAAAATAGCTATTTATGTTACGCATTATAGAGGGATCTGCAAAACAAAGCCGACAAAGCACCTCACGAGATTTCTGATAGATAAATAATAACAAAAAAATGTAGACCATCAAGGGTGCAAAAATGCTTTGTTTCTGCGCTATAGGCTGACTAAAAAAAGTCGTAAAATGAAATTTGAAGCCTAATTTTTCAAATACCATTAACAGTGGAACTGAGGCGGCATGATACCTTGAAAACTTGAACCCTACTGTATATATACCAAAATGGTGTAAGTGATGCTCAAGGGAAGTAATTTATTCCCAGACATTCTTTGAAGTAAATGTGGGTCGGAATATGCACGAATGAAACGACTTTTTCTGTATGAGTGCAAATTATAATCAATGCCATCTAGCCGGGCAATGGCAGTCTCTTTTACTGATAAAAATACACGAAACGATCAAGTGATTAGTTGCCGGAAGGTAGGTCTATTCATCCTTATTTCGACCCACTTTACTTTTGAGAATTTCCAGGAATCCGCTACTTCTTTTGGAGAATCCCTTAGGCACTGATTACACAATTCTGAAATATAAACTTTTGAATAGTGCAGGTTTCAAGTCTTTGAATGTACCATGTCTCCTTAGTTCTACTGTTAATATTATTCAAAATAATAATATCAAGCTTTGAAGTTATCACACAGCATTTATCACTTTCGACAGCCTATACAAGGACTACTGGAAAAGTTTCTGTGATCAATATTAAAAAGACGTAAAATTCTGGAAATGGGTTTATTGCTTTACAAAGTACTCACCTTTAAGATCGATACACGTTTGCATACGCTCAAACCAATTTTGAAAACATTTCTTCCACTCAGAGTTTGATACCTCAGAAACAGCTGTTCGGAATGCGCCAACAGCAGCTTCAGGCTACACAAATCGTTCAGCTCGATGCATTGTTTCGGTGTTAAACTACATTTGAAATCATAAAAAATTATTGCCCGAGAGCTTTGACGCGAAATTTCTATTTCTCAAAACAAACTACTTATTACAAGTGCAGTGGAAAACAAATGCATAGGCGTAAACAAACAATGAAAGATAATTTAAACATAGGAAGGTCTATTTTTCCGAACTTTATAATAGCAGCACACTAGCGCCACGATTGGTAGTATTTTGCAGAAACTTTTCCAGCATCCCTCGTAGCACCGAAACGAATAATTTGTTCATCCTCGATGGAATATACTTTTTTCTTAATTTCATATCAGGCGTCTCGAGAGGATGTTTTACCGATGTTGTTTTGCAACACCCTGTATACTACGAACCATTTGATTCCTTTAGGAAAGAATCATTGATGTCTTACATTTCTGAATAAAAGTATTTTCATGCACCAACTCTGTGGAGGGTGGTTTTAGACGAGCTCCATTGTGAATTAAGCTAATCAATATCAAACATTCTTTAATAGCTTTTATATTTTCCATTAGAGCTATTTGGAAATATACAGATATATACAAGATACCGTTACAAAAGTACATTAAAGTGCCAGAGTGCCTTTGTTAATGGAGTAGAATGTTGTTGTCAAGATACTTTATGGAAAAGGAGATATATTTACATGTATGTATATATACTTCTCGGTTGTTTTATAATATTTTCTTTGTCCGATTCATCCTTTCTGGACGGATTGGCCGAGCAACCATATAACATATAAATTTTACTCCAGCATAAAGCAAAGCAATTGAATCAATGATTTCACTAGTCGCAATACGTATGGAGGAAGGCAGAAACTTAACAGGTGAATGTAAGTAACTCAAAATGTTTTAAATCAGTTTCAATCACAAGTATCTAACATAAAATTTAGAAAATAAATAGAACTATTTCAGAAATTCATTAACAAATTAAGTTACAACAGGAAAAAAGACGTTACCAATTCACAGTTTATTTCATTACGGAGATCTAAAATACGCCATTCAATTAGAAAGCTAATCAAATACATTTTTTTCTTTTATGAGATTGGATATTAAGGAATAATTGTTAACAATATTTAAATTTGAAATAGGAATCTGCTAATCGAATTGGAGTAAGTTAGCTTGTATAAGTAAATAAACATCTCGATTTTTTAAAAAAATCCGCTCGTTTACAAGGGGCAGTGGAATTAATCAACAATATGTGTATGTAGCATTTTGATAAACTTTTTCGATTGTAGATATTGAACAGGGTAAGAGATCGTTTCAAATCTTTATTACAACTTCTTATAAGGGGTCTTTCCGTGTTGTCCCTCACGGAATTTGATGAGACTGTACATGACGAAATAATGCAATGGCCTATGGAGCGGTCAATTTGGATTATGCTGCATATACCTAAAAGTTATACACAATTATGTATAACAAAAAAGGCTAAAGGTTAGTAGAATGATAAGAAACCGTTGCATTTAGTAATATAATAATAAAAACACTTATTATGTAGTTAATAAAGTGAAAATCATAGCAATGGTGCATGTGTGTATGTACTAAATGATAATTCGAACACAAGGAAGAAAATACCTGAAACTAACGAACGAAAGTATTATCAATCCACAACTTTTCTTTGTACCTATAAAATAAAACGACGCAAAGTGGAAGCAGTTACCACACTAATATATGATCATATGAATTATTATTATTGATGGAAATTTATGCTCAGCATTGCTTTTGTTAGTCCAAGAACAAGAAGGGAAATATATGAACTCTTAATCGAATTAGTCGACAGCCATATTCATTTAGAAATGCTAACAAGACACAAGGTCATTTCACAACATTCTCGAAGGAGCTGATTTACACTATTGCTTCTTGGAGGGTATTCAGCCATTAGAATATCAATCTTTGTGCTTATGCTGATGTTGAATTGTCACCACATATCACCGAACTCTATAATAAACATTCAACCTGTAGACAGGTTCCTGTCTCGTCCTTGTAAGAACTTAGCCGACTATACTGCTGACGCTATTCTTCCATTTATGAGTTAAAGTATCACAGATTTTATTAGAATCTAAACATTCACCCAATTTAAGTGTTTCACATTTCTGTTCCGTAAAATAATCAAATACCCATTTTATTACTGTAAGTATACAGGTAAGTAAGTACCTGTAAGTATAAGTAAGAGGACACGGCCGCGGACTGAAATCAGGGGAGGGGTGAGTCAATGAACCTAGTAGTTCAAAGTTCACATTAACCAAACCGGTTTGGCATACCTGCCTTTTCAGCTTATTAATGCAAAGTGATTATAAAAGTAAAGAAAGTAAAAATTAATAGGTTGTTTACTTCACTTTCAACAGTGAAGTAAACGCTTTTTAATTGTGTTACCGTTTGCAGGATGTAAATGAAGTTATAAAGGGTATAAATTATAAGAAATATGACTTCCAACATGTGAACTGAAAACAAGATGATCCATACTAATATATACCAAGTTGATTTATTGCGAACATGTCAGTGTTATTTTTACTACAACAATATAATGTTATAATAATTGAAACAATTGTTTGGACATACTTTATTAAAATTGTAGATGGAAAACACACATACATGTGCAGAAAGAGGTGAGAATAGGAATCGAGTCAAGTAATATTTTTCTGTTAGAAGACAACTGGTTTAATATTTAACACCATTTCAGCTTGATTACGAGACATAAAACTACCCCTTGATGTTTCGAGAAAACGATTGAGAAATTCTATTTTTACATATTACTTAAACAAATTGCACGTTAGGATTCGTATATTCAATTAATAACATACAAATTAGTTACTGTAGCAGTTACAATAAAAATAATCTAGCCTAAATAAAAGAAAAGAAAATGGCAACTAACTGCAGTATTGTTTCCATAAATCGAAAGCGCGGTTGTAATAAATATTATTATTATTGTATCATATGTTTTTGGTTACAATCACGAAATCTTGTGTGATTGCTATGTACGCATCTGGGTAGTATTTTGATATAATTTTCTAGGGGTTTTCTCAGTTCCACTAGTCAAATAAAGTTTGATGCTTGAACTGAATCCTTGGTTGTTTCCTTCTTAATTTCTTACGTTGCAAGAGTGATAATATAGTGCCATAATTTAGCAGATGTTACTAGCTTTGGTCATCTGCCTACTATTATGATGGTCATTAGTTTGAAAATTTACTATTTATTCTCAAAATGTTAATGGTATAATTATATTAACAACACTAAATCAGTTAGTTCAAGAGATTAATTGTCACGATTTTAACATTCTATCATTAACTGAAATATGGTTGAAGGAAGATAGAACTTATTTCACACCGCTATTAAGTCAACACAAAGTGTGCAGAAAAGATATATATCTAAACGAAGGTAAAAGTTTCTAAACGATAGATATCTAAACGAAGGGCGGAAGTTGTGCATTATTGATTAAAAAAATCCATAAATTTTACTCGCCTAATCAATCCATTTCCTAACTTACTGTTAAATGTAATACTAGGGTATATAAAGGTTCAAGGCTTCCCTGATATATTGCTTGCGTTACACTATTTTCCGCCTGATACCAAACCTACAATATTTAGTGAACATTGTAACTGGTTAACGAATCTTTTATTAATAAGAAGTGTAAGGTAATCTTCCTGGGCGATACCAACACCCCAGGAATAAACTGGGATACCGATGTAATAACTACAATATATATATATACAATAATTATTATATTTTAAAGCCATAATAAAATTATCGCAAGTGCTTAATCTGGACCAAATCAATGCTGAATGCAAAAACGATGTACTTGATATTTTCTTAACTAATTTACTAGGGGCGAAATTATTTAGTAGACTATATCAATTGTAAAACATTGACAGACATCACCCGTCACTTATTTTCTTATTCGTGAACGAAGATTTTAAAAATTTGAAAATCATGTATCTACAATACATGAGAATAAAATTGTATATTATTTTCCTAATGCCAATTTTAATGCAATAGTTGCTGACTTCAGGAAAATGTACTCTAGTGTTAGCATGCAGTAAGTTTCACGGATACAAATTTATATTGAAGGATTGTACAAATACATTAATAACACCTTCAATCAGAATGTTTCTAAACCTGTTCTGAAAACAAATTATAAAATATACAGAGATCATGGATGAACAAAGAGTTGAAATATCTTATAAATAAGAATCTAGATATTTTATCAAGCACAAAAGACAGGTGAACAATTCTGATATGAAAAATTTGCTTCTTTTCATAACAAATTTAAGTATTTTTCAATGTATTAAGAGATGATAATACAAAAAGTTGGAAGAGAACCTTCATGCCAGGGTAAATATTTCTTCAAAATATTTAATAAGAATGAGAAGAGAATACTATAAACTGTGTTAATTTGAACAATTGTATAATGAAATTATACTGTAGAAGCATTCATAGAACACTTCGCAATATTCCTCATTGATTCCTCAATACAGTAATTTTCCTCAATACAGTAAATTCCTCTGTATTGAGAAATCCTTTGTATTGAGGATTCTCTGTAAATTCCTCCTAAATTCCTCTATATACAATTCTTCAATACAGTAATTTTCAATAGTACATAGTAAATAGTATAGTAAATAGTACTTTTTAATTTCCCCATTTCTTAAGTTACTTCATTGGTTGAGACAATTAGAATATTTACTACATTACTATTTACTTCGACATGAGTTTCCATTGTATCTTTTTCACCAAGTACAATGAGGAATATTGCGAAGTGTTCTATGAATGCTTCTACAGTATAATTTCATTATACAATTGTTCAAATTAACACAGTTTATAGTATTCTCTTCTCATTCTTATTAAATATTTTGAAGAAATATTTACCCTGGCATGAAGGTTCTCTTCCAACTTTTTGTATTATCATCTCTTAATACATTGAAAAATACTTAAATTTGTTATGAAAAGAAGCAAATTTTTCATATCAGAATTGTTCACCTGTCTTTTGTGCTTGATAAAATATCTAGATTCTTATTTATAAGATATTTCAACTCTTTGTTCATCCATGATCTCTGTATATTTTATAATTTGTTTTCAGAACAGGTTTAGAAACATTCTGATTGAAGGTGTTATTAATGTATTTGTACAATCCTTCAATATAAATTTGTATCCGTGAAACTTACTGCATGCTAACACTAGAGTACATTTTCCTGAAGTCAGCAACTATTGCATTAAAATTGGCATTAGGAAAATAATATACAATTTTATTCTCATGTATTGTAGATACATGATTTTCAAATTTTTAAAATCTTCGTTCACGAATAAGAAAATAAGTGACGGGTGATGTCTGTCAATGTTTTACAATTGATATAGTCTACTAAATAATTTCGCCCCTAGTAAATTAGTTAAGAAAATATCAAGTACATCGTTTTTGCATTCAGCATTGATTTGGTCCAGATTAAGCACTTGCGATAATTTTATTATGGCTTTAAAATATAATAATTATTGTATATATATATATTGTAGTTATTACATCGGTATCCCAGTTTATTCCTGGGGTGTTGGTATCGCCCAGGAAGATTACCTTACACTTCTTATTAATAAAAGATTCGTTAACCAGTTACAATGTTCACTAAATATTGTAGGTTTGGTATCAGGCGGAAAATAGTGTAACGCAAGCAATATATCAGGGAAGCCTTGAACCTTTATATACCCTAGTATTACATTTAACAGTAAGTTAGGAAATGGATTGATTAGGCGAGTAAAATTTATGGATTTTTTTTTATCAATAATGCACAACTTCCGCCCTTCGTTTAGATATCTATCGTTTAGAAACTTTTACCTTCGTTTAGATATATATCTTTTCTGCACACTTTGTGTTGACTTAATAGCGGTGTGAAATAAGTTCTATCTTCCTTCAACCATATTTCAGTTAATGATAGAATGTTAAAATCGTGACAATTAATCTCTTGAACTAACTGATTTAGTGTTGTTAATATAATTATACCATTAACATTTTGAGAATAAATAGTAAATTTTCAAACTAATGATCATCATAATAGTAGGCAGATGACCAAAGCTAGTAACATCTGCTAAATTATGGCACTATATTATCACTCTTGCAACGTAAGAAATTAAGAAGGAAACAACCAAGGATTCAGTTCAAGCATCAAACTTTATTTGACTAGTGGAACTGAGAAAACCCCTAGAAAATCATCAAACCCATCTACTTTCAATGTCCTAACATCGAAACGTAATTTCTCTTAAAGCTTCACCTTGTTCAAAATCAACACCGAGACGATTACCAGGTGCGTAAATATGAAGCCGGAATTTATGTACAGAAAGACACAGTGATTAAATTACAATGCTATGAACTATTTTATTCGAAGTATTGACCATCGCTAGCGATACATTACTGCCATCGTTCCGGCAATGTGTGGATGCTAGACTAAAAATAAAAAAATGTGCCTCGTGTGCTGCAAGCCAGTCATCAAGCCATTTTCGTAAGATGTGAAGCGCTGGTCAGCAAGTGCGTGTCCCATGGATGCAAATAAGAGAAAATCGCAAGGCGCCAAGTCTGTTGAGTAAGTCGCATGCGGAAGGATTTCCCAGCCAAATGTCGCAATCGTTTCCTCGACCGGTTTTGCTGTGTGGAAGGGTGTATTATCGTGAAGCACAATCACTTTATGTTGTCTTTGGTCATATTCTGGTCGTTTTTCACGCAAAGCTTGATGTAAATGGATTATTTGTTGTCGGTAACGTTGGGTGTTAACTGTCTCGCCAGGTTTCAGCAGTTCATAATAGATCACTCCCTTCTGATCCCACCAAACACAAAGCATTGTCTTCCGTCCATAGCGATTTGGTCTTGCAGTCGATGTCGCCGGTTCTCCTGGAGTAACCCATGATCGTTTACGCTTAGGATTCTCGAAAAATAGATCCACTTTGCGTCACCAGTCACAATTCGATGGAGAAATGATTTCCCTTTGTACTTGGTGAGCAGAATTTCGCAAGTAGTTTTTCGGTTTTCCTGCTGTTGTTCAATCAATGCATGTGGAATCCATTTTCTTACCTTTTATATCTTACCTATGGCTTTTAAACGTATGAAAACTGCTTCTTGTGTCACATTTAATTGTTCCGCGAGTTGTTGTTGCGTTTGAGCTTCATCCTCATCCAACAAAGCTTGCAATTCGCTGTCTGCAAACTTTTTCGGTGGTCTTTCACGTTCTTCGTTTCTCACGTCAAAATCGCCACTTTTAATTTTTTTAAAACCACTCATAGCACTATAACTTACCAAGAACATGATCACCGTAAGCTTCGACAAGCATGCGATGCGATTCTGCAGCAGTTTTTTTTTCAAATGGTAACTAAAAATCAATGCTGTCCGCAAATCGTAGTTTGTAGGTACAAATTGCGCCATGTTCAACGCTATTAAACGCTTCACTATGACATGAAACTTGTCTGGTTGTGAGTTGCAAATCGTTATCAGCAGTCAAAACAAGCAAGTGGCGCCAGGGACCCAGTTTTACGGTAACCACAGTGACAGCTAACGCCGTCTATGCACAAATTCCGGTTTCATATTTACACACCTGTTATTATCGTCACCATCTTTGAATGAATTAGAAATTGTCTCAACAACCTGTTTGTTTATACCATAGAAGCATCTAAGTAACTATAACATATTTTTCAAATGAGGATTAGTTGGAACTGACAAATGATTATGCTTGAAACGTTGTTTATACCCTTTTGGTGATTTAATTTTCAACAAGTATTTCTCCAACAAACAGTTATCACTGTACCTCATTCCCCTTGTATTTTTGACATTGCACCTGATAATTCTAATTCTAAAGCTTCTACTATCTGTGATAAGAAAATGTGTTAATCAGGTTGATAGCATCAAATCGGAAGGTAAAATATAACAGCCCTGATGTTTAGAGGTTTCTACCATACGTATGCTTTCTAGTTGGCGAGTTATAGAAGTTTGCTCACTTTGTCTTTCTAAATATTGTGGTAGTACTTAATATAATATTCGCCATATATTAACAAGGGCTCAAAACATTAAGACTGGTGAGCTGCCACGGTCTATGAAATCAAGTTGTTTTGAGCCCACCTTACGAAATATGTAATTTTATTCTTAGAAGTTTATCAATTTATTCTTAAGGTTAATAATAATAATTCACTTACTAGCATGCACATGATTGGATATCCCCTATTTAAACTGAGAGAAAACTGGCTCATTTAAACCAGATAGTGTCAGATAGTACAATGAACACTTTGAAGTAGGATTATTTTGTATAAACATTTGCACCGGAGCATTGCAACCACGAAAGGATAAGGATTTGGATATTTTAGCACTATTTTTTTTAGAATTGAGATCACAGAGTGATGGATTAGATAACCAGTGCTTTCTCTTGATTTGAATAAGCTTATATTAGAATAAGCCTAGCTGTCGTTTAACATTGTGATATACTCCATTTCCTCATTTAGAATTAATATGTATTTGTTCCTATATGTATACTATTTACGTATTGTTTCGATCTCACAATCAGTTTTGCTTACAATTTGAAGAATGGCTTCCTTCTGTGTTTCGGTCTTACGCTTTTTGTTTATCTTTGTGTTCGACTTTCCTTTCTTAATACACTTTGTAGCAAACTTATTTTATACATTAAATGAACCTTCGGTGCATATCTAAACATATGTACAAATCTGAAGCTTCGGATTTTATAAGTAAAATGATATTAATAACCGTTTTTCGTAATTTAGGGAATATAATGAAAAGCTGGCCTGTACGTGAATACAACTTGAATCATATTACTAGAACTTAACTTATCTATTAGTTTTATCGCTAAAGACAAATCTGAATCTGAAAGACGTAGTCTTTTCCTACTTCGTTTCCAGTCTTTATCCGTTTCTTGTACTTGTAGGAAAACTTGTTAAATTTAAATTGTTAAATTTTGTCTTGTTAAATTTTGACCTCAATAATGCAAATTGAAATTCTAGTAGATAATATAATATTAATTTGATAAAAACTTCGGTAAACTTTATTTTGCATGGACCATTCTCGTAACATTTGAGTCCGGCCCGTCACAATTATCCGTCGCGTTCTAGTTAAGCTCCACAATCACAAACATCTATGACCCAACCGGGATTCGAACCCGGGCCATCGAGTCGCTGCCTTAGTGCCCTAACCCTCAAGGCTACCAGGTCGGCAAAGTTACTTTGATTTTCTAAAGTGTTTTAATATGATTTCAGACTTAAAAATCCCAAGGTTCCTTCTTAACATTTTCTATGAATTGGTACCAAACGAAGTTGTCATTCATTGGTAGTAAACACGCGTTTCTTTATTTTACGCGGAATAGTTTTCTGGAAACCCATCACTAAAAAGGAAATATTTCATCTGAAATAACACAACACAATAATCGAAAATCTTTCTTCAATATATTTACTTTGCATTAAGAATGATTCTGATACCCATTATTATTGAAAGCCATTAGGACAGGCTTTTATATATTCATGCTAGTAACAGGGTACAATTATTGTTGTAATGCCCTAAAGAAATTCTCACAAAGATTTCTCGTGACTCAACAAATTTATTAAATGAGGTCTAAGCTTTAACGTTAATGCTTATATAACACGGATCTGTCATCTTAAGCTGTGTTGTTCTTATTACTGGTTCAATGCAAGAGTATTTGCTTTTAGCAGGAATAAAAAGAAAGTTAATCTAATCGAACCTAGTAGTAATTATTAACCACAAGGAGGCAAACTTTCGAAGACCGTTTAAGAAACGACATTCCATACCTGTAGTGACTTGAGTATGTTATTAACTACAATAATATAGTTATTAATTATTATTAATTATTAACAATTATTAATTATTAATAACCTTTAAATCCCTCGACTACAGTGAAAATACGATTTAAATTTATAGTTGTAACTGGCTTTTTGTATTACAAATTTTGTTAAGAATTTATAGAAATTTTAAACATTCACTTTTTATGAAGGAGACTGGATTATTTATAATTCATTATTACTATTATTTATTACATTTTAAATATGCAGTAATATGTTAAATAGAAAAAAGAAAATTCTTTTATTTGATATTATACTCATAAGAATGTATAAATTCTTTACTTTAATATAAAGTTAAATTTACTTTCTATTTTGTTGCGTTGCTCTTATGCTACTGAAAACAGAACAAACTGAAGAGACGTACATCAGTTGATAGATCGTTGGCTTAGCAATCGCAAGTTCCTGGGAACGATCCCACTGATCGCGTATCCTGACTAAGATTTTCCAGGTTTTTTTCTAAGTCATACCAGGCAAATGCCATGATAGTACCTACAATACTAGGCCCTGGCTGACCTATCAATATCCTCTTCATCGCCCTATTCCAGCCTGAGCTTAGGATGCCCAAAAGCCATAACAATTCAGAATTCATTTAGAAACTGTGCAGAATGCAATCTATTGCTAGGTACCTTTGTGATAAACCTCTCTTATGGCACATTCAATTGGGTTGTTGCGCTACTTCCACACAGGTTGTTAAAACTGTTTATATCGTTTGTTACTGACGTTAATTCGACAACTTTGTCCCACTTTTCACTTCGAACGCAGTGTGGATGGAGAATTTAGAATATTTTCTCACACCGTCCACTTTGGCAAAGAGAGAGAAATTATTTGGAAGAACCTGACACACGCTCTCCTTCAGACTCGAAAGATTTTCTGGCAAGTGTTTTGAAGACACTTTTCAGCACCCCTTAAGTACAACCAACGTAACATTGCAAGATGGCAGTTTGGACTTTAGTTCAGTGTATTCACAACTTGTATTATTGTGAATTTGCTCACCTATCGCAGTGTTTGTTTCAGTGTATTCACAACAACTTGTATTGTTGTGAATTTGTGCGCCTATCGCAGTGTTTGTTTTAGTGTATTCACAACAACTTCTATTGCTATGAATTTGCGCACCTATCGCAGGGTTTGGTGATCTTTCGGGATTAGACTTGTACAGCAGCTAACTTCTCCTTCTTGCGTGAAGATGTAATTTGAGTTGTTCTTTACATCTCTCGACAAAATCAGAGAGTGTGTTGCTGAACCAGAAAGAACTCTTCAGACAAACAACAAATTCTATTAAATAATCCCGTCATTAAATTAGCTAGAACTGTGACACCCAAGATCACCTCAATCATTGGATTATCGTTGGTAGGAGGAATCATTGCATCCTATAATAATGTGCGTTGAATATGTTTTGCAATTAATGGAGTGAAACGATATATTTCATTTTCGTGGTTGTCCGTCCACCCATTCGTAAACTATTATTACTGCAACTTTCTTCGACAAAACTGTTAACACTTAGCCACCCGTAATATTTCTTGACGCATGGGTATTTTTCTAACGAACTGATGCTTTATTCTTGTTGCCCGGTGAAAGCAAACAGTCTGTATTCCCAAGAGAAGTCGTGCTTTTGTTACATTATTTTGTATATTCAAACTTTATTTTTTTCATTTGTTATAATGTATTTACATAAAAAAGTCGCCGAGGCACCGATGCGGCAACTTTGCCAACGCTGCTAAGACGGTGAACAATGAACTTGTAGCGTACAAAAATAAAGGGCATCGAAAGAAAAAGAATTTCAGTGTTCCATCAAGTTGACATCAAAAGTTGAGATCAAAAGTGATATTCAATAGTGTGAACACACGCCTAAATATGTGTGTAAATGTTCTATAGCAATATGGTGTGTACTGCCAGACCGTAAGTACGAAAACTTTTATTATCTTGTTTCAGATTGAAAGATGAATCTCCTTCAATACAATTAGAGATTGAAGGTTCCAGTCACGGAGAATCGTGAATTTTGTGTGTATACATGTTTATTTGTAGCATCTGAGTCAAACAAGTGCTTTGTATATTACATTGCACATTCTCCTTGCTTGTTATTATTTATGAGAACTTTTCAGAATAATGATTTTCCAGTAAAAATTCAGGAAAATCGATTCTTTTTACGCGGGATCGTGTGAATATATACGTTCATGTACAATAATGTTTTGTTTTGCACCAGTTGGAGACTGCATTAATATCATTTTCAAAGATTACGTCCGATTCGGAGGAAATACTGCAATAGATTTTTAAATCATCTGCAAATAGAAGTTTGTTGGATTATAGCAGCAGGCAAGTCATTTGCAAATAACAAGAACAAAAGAGGTCGAATGTTCGATCCTTGTGGCACCCTAGAATTAACAACATACTAGTCATGTGCAATTGATGTAGGAAAAATGTATTGGAGATGGAATATTAATTCAACAAATGGAATAAAAAGTAAAATACTTTTACCTGATGAATTGAGACTTCTGAAGATGACGTTACTTGTAAAAACAAATGAAACGATAAAGAAATGATGTCACCTAGCGTTTCACGTACCGCACGAACTACGGCTGCTGGATATATATTGTTCATTTCCTGAAATGAAGAAACGAGATTTCTATTGAAACGACAATTTGTTAACAAGTACATTTACACAGATGTATAATAATATTGCTATTGCTATTGCTAACAAGTACAATAACATTTCTATATTATTTGCAATTAAGTAATTATTGACACTAATGTCATACATGTTGGCGTTGTTGCTAAAAATATGAAACAACTAAAGCAGCATTGGAAAATTTCTTATATTGACGCCCCGGCGATATACTAGAAATCACCAACGTACGGAACACAAAAACACTCAAACATATAGTTGTTAAACGTGAAGATAAATTCGTACGTCGAAATATCATAAAATATTCGCTGAAATTAAACCCACAGTTTGTGGCAGAACGGAGCAAACAGAGGCGTACCGTCACACATGTATCGTGGTTCAGTAGAGCTAGGAGCATACAAAGCGCTACACAGCATCTGGTCTATTCATTTTTCAAACGACAATTGTGTTCTTATCAAAAATATGAAAGCATTTAGGACTTTACAAAACTTATTTACGAGTTCATTCATTTTACGTATGACCTATTTCATCATAATTATCTTTTCCGTAATTCACATTCAGTTGCTCTAAGTTTCTTGGGGTTTCCGGGGTCACAAATGTAAGATTCTTCTTTATTTATGATGTTCATTAGAATAAGAGATTAAAGCAAACTATCATGCATGAAGACAATATGCATAGTCTGTCTATTACAAGCAACTCTTTTATTACAAGATTTACAATTTTGTTACACTTAGATCCTTTCATGGAACCGGGACAGGACCGTCAAACCGGGACTATCCCCCAAAAGGCTTCTGCCACTAACTGGGAGGAGACCCCTTAATTCCTCTTGCTAAGACTTATAAGGAAACCGACCAGGATAGACGCCTAGTGTCCAAACCATACGTTTACGTCGTGGGGCCTGTTAGTACCCAAGCAACTGCTTGGCAAACGAACATGGATGAGCTGCTCACCAACCCGCATTAGAAGACAGCGTTCTGAGTCAAATGTATGCACCTCTCCTTTCTTTACACATAATGGTACATATGGAATACAACTGGCAACGGCAGTGGTTAGCTCTGAAGGAAGTCAGAGGGTCAAAATGCACGGGTTTAGACTGTAGACTGCCAGGACACCGACACGGCAACTCGAACGGACCTATACGTGGCTACTCTCAACTGTCAGTCACTTGTATTAAAAGACCAATACAAGAATTGCAGAATTGAAGAACTTAAGAGGATTAAGTGGGACTTCATAGAACTATCAGAAGTGTGGAGGAAGAATGCAGAACAGTTGGAATTACCGTCAGGATACACGTTATATTTCAAAGAATCAGAAAATGGTAAACCGACAGGCATTGTCTTCATATATAATGAAGACCTGAAGTCACGGATCACAGATATTGAAGGAATTTCAGATAGAATCGCACGAGTAGGAATAAAGATAAACAAGAAATACCGTATGGAATTCTATATTCCATCATTATAAACATCATTCCATTCTAAACATCAAATCCGGAGGAGGAAACCGAAGACCTATACGAGAAGATACAGAAGATTTGGGATAGTAGCAAATCCCATTACAAAATTGTAATGGGACACTTCAATGTGAAAGTAGGAACTAAATAGAGCAGTGAAACGAAAGTGGGATACTTTGGATTAGGCAAAATAAACAACAGAAGAGAGAAGTTAGTGGAATTCTCAGAAGCCAACAAACTGTTCATTTCCAACACATTTTTTCAGAAAGTCACCGCAGAGGACGTGGACTTGCAAAGGCCCAAATGGAACTAAAAACGAAATAGACTATGTTTTAATGAATAACAGGAACATTCTGCAGGACATGTATGTTCTGAACAGTTTCAAAATCACGAGTGATCATAGGATGGTAAGATGTAATCTGAAATTAAATACTAGATTTGAGAGAAAGAAACTTATCAGAGGAAAACCGCCAGTTTTAGATCTGGAAAATCTAGGAAAACAGACAAACGTTCGAGATAGAACTGAGAAACGGATTCAGCGCCTTGGAAGTGTTAGGGGATGAAGAAGACGCCAATATCAGAAATAAAATACTGACTGAGATAATAAGAGAAACAGCCAAGGAAATAGTGGCCATCAAAAAGAAAAAGAGAACAAAATCTCAGAAGAAACTAAACTCTTGATCAAGAAAGAAGGGAAATGAAAGAAGGCGAGAGTTACATGTAGAGGATTGAGTACATAAAATCTTGTTAGAAATGTAATCGAGGAGAACAAGAGCGTGAAGAAAACCAAACAGCAAATCATGACAGGGAAAAGCAAAAAAAAAATTGCAGTTAGGAGACCGGACGGGCCCGTAACACGAAATAAGGAGGAAATTATAAAAATATTTTAAAGTTTCTACAGAGAATTGTACTACTCCGAAGAAGAACTAGGAAATGAAGATTCAGGCGAGAATGATGTAGAAATCCCAGATGTAATGAAATAAGAAGTGGATAAAGTATTTCAAGGGACGAAGAACGGAAAATAGCTAGGAGAAGATGGACTCACAGCAGAGATGCTTAAATGGGGAGGTGAAAAGATGAAGGAGGAACTTGCGAAATTATTCTCAATGTGCTTGAGGAAGAGAGAAATACCCTCAAGTTGGAATGTATTTTATTGTACAAGAAAGGGACAAAGAACGCGTCGAAAACTACAGGCCAATTAGTACTGTCAGTTCTATACAAAATATTTACTAAAGCTATTTTGAATCGTATTGAACGAGACTTGGATTTTAAACAGGAAAGGGAACAAGGCGTATTTTGTCGTGGATTTAGCACAATGGACCACATACAAACATTGAATGAAGTTATGGAAAGGACTCATGAATATGAACTTCCACTATGTTTGAATACATAGATTTTGAAAAAGCTTTCGATTCGGTCTCCTTGGCAGCAGTACATAAATCACTTGAACATCAAGGCATCGAAAGTGCATACATCAAGTTACTGCGAAACATCTTCTCGAATGCTACATCTGTCATTATAATATATCAAGAAAGTGAAAAATTTAAAGTTGGAAAAGGGGCAAGGTAAGGAGATTCAGCTTCTCCAAAACTGATTTCTGAGGTCCTGGAGAGAGTGTTTCAAAGTTTAAACTGGGATGTAATTGGAATAAAAATTAGTAGCCAATATCCTCATCATCTACGACTCGCTGATGATATAATCAGTCCTGTTTAATTCAAGTGTAGAACTTCAAGTGAGAATGGAAGTATAATGAGAGTTCGAAAATGGACTTAAAATGAATTTAAGTAAAACAAATGTAAGGTACAATCAACATGCTGCAAAGAAGGAAATAAAGATTAAGGGAGCGACAATAGACATAGTTGATGAGTATGTTTACCTAGGTCACCTCAAAACATCGAATACCAAGTTGATGGATGAAATAAACAGAAGATGTAAAATGGCGTGTGGTTCCTTTGGAAAACTACACTTTATTTTCAAAAGCAAACTACGAATGTGTCTCAAGCCGCGAAAAGTTTATAATCAATGTGTCGTACCTGTGATGATGTACGGCTGTGAAACTTGGACATTGAAAATGCAAACAAGTCAAAGATTAAGAGTCAAACAAAGAGCAATGAAGATATGAATGATAGGAGGGACAGGAAAAGAACTGGGGGGAGGGGGACAGGAAAATAAATTAATGGATTCGCGCACAAACAAAGGTATAGGACTGCGAAGAAGGTGAAGTTGAGATGAGCCAGTCACAAAGCTAGACGAACAGATAGAAGATGGACGACAAATATACTACATTGGATTCCTAGAGAAAAGAAACGCCCGAAACGGCGTCCAAATGCAAGTTGGGTAGATGAAATCAAGCGATTTTCAGGAGCTACATGGATGAGAATAGCAGCAGACCGAGATATGTGGAAAGAAAAGGCAAGGCTTTCATCCAGCATTTGGTAGAAAACGGCTGAATATGATGATGATGACATACAAAGACAAAGAAGCGTTTAAGAGCGCAAATTAAATTAAAACAAAGCCTTCTTGTTCATTACCAGTAATTAAATCCCAGTAAGAGCAAATTGTTCTAAAAGGTATTTAAATGATCGTGTATGTGTTTCTAGCATTGGTACTACTTTCGTTTCACTTGGGATATTGAGAACATTAATTTCAGAAATAACACCAGTTGTTTATTTCAATCTATTGAAACCTGAGTCAGCAGATAAGAAGATATACCCGAACTTAAGCAGGCATCAAGCTCTAAACACCGGTACCCATACATTTTAATTTATATAACTTTATTTCATGAAGCTTCAACATTTTTAATTTAAATAAACTTCTTCAAATTCTTTGTATCATGGTTTAAAGGAAAGAAAAGAAAACCGAATATCTGAGGATAACTTGTACTGAAGTGATCTAAGTTGAAATTAAATCAAAAATATTAAGTGTAATTATTTGTTTACGGATAGGTCATTATTTAAGTGTCATTTGAGGGATAGGAAAATTACCGCATAAGTTCTAGAAGATACGAGGGTTGGGGCATAAGTCATGGCAACTATTGTTTTCGAGAATGCGGCACCACAATACGATTTCCAAACATACATATTTTTCGGTACTACAAAATGTATGAACAGTGCAGGTAATGTGTACCAGGGGAGTGTGGGTAATGCGAAAATATTCATAAACCAAAGCATGCTACACGGGTTTGTTAGTTACACGACTACACTGGTAATACATAAGAAGGGGGCGCATACATATCACCTAGGAACCCTCAAAGTATTCTCACTGAGCATCCACAACACGCTGCCAGCGATGTGGGAGGCATGAAATACCATCCATCCGATTAAATTGGAGTCGATATATCTCACGTTTCTTGGCAACGACAATGTCCTCTCCAGTCAAAAACTGTCTTTCACGCAGAGAGGTATGCGGTAAAGGTACCGGATTCCTGTGATATTATCTGGTAGTACGTCCTCGGAGAACGGCTATTTTCACATAGGAACGCCGTCGAGTGTAACTTCCATGCTGCATGACGGTTGAATCACGACTCATGTATCCGTGCGACAACTGTAACACGCTGTTCCATCTAGGGACGTATTTATGTACTACGGGTGACATGCTCTTTAATTCGTACATCATATTGTTGTCATATTTACAAGCTTTTATAATTGCATTTACGAAGGAAATTACTTAGAAGCAACGGGAACTTGTATAACTTATGCTTATTAGTTGAAACATTCAAAAATCTATTTAAATATTTTTTATTTGAAAAAGTAGTGTGACAAGCATAAGAATTGGAGGCGAAAGACAAACACGTAGTGGTTAAAGTGTATGCTTCAACAATGTGTGTAGCAAGGTATAGAAATTCAATTGGTGGGTTTCACAAACATTCGTTAAGAATTTGACGAGTAATTAGTTAATAAATTTAAAGTATTTTAAATGTCTTAAAGCTACTTAGGATTCGTCAAATCTTAACAAAGATTTTTGAAACTTACCCAACATTTTCTACTCATTTAACAAGATAATATAGAAACAGGACTTCTTTCTATCTGAAATGTATAATGAGGAAAATAATATTTTTAATTTTTAATCTTCTAATTTTGATGACTTCTAATTAACAAAATAATAATTTTAGAATGATCTTTGACAGTAATATATATTAATACAATATATCACTTTTCTTTTACAGAGCACATCAAGGAAAGTTAAGAAAAAGTAAAATAACAAAATCATAATGCTTCCAAAAGGCTTATACTTATGTATTCTACTATTATGCAAGAGTTCATTTGGCACGCTAAACATGAATGTACAAGAAAAGTCAAAAACCTTTCAACATATGTTGGAATTTCTTCCCAAAGTCTTTAAACAAGTGGACCTTTTAATAATATTAGTTTGTGAACAAAACGATGTAAAAGAAACAACATTACTTCCATGGGAAAGTTTCCAACCATTTCATCAATTCTTATTGCCCCTTGTTATTTATCAAAATTGGAACATCCAAAAGAATTACGCTTATAAACATGAGTTGAACGGACGAAATGTAGGGGTTTTAATTTTAACTCGTTGTCTAAGATCGGTTCTGCAAATTCTGGAGTCCCACAATTGTTTCGTTGACTGGAACCAAAAGTCTAAAATAATAATTGTATTTAGCACCTCAATGTCGTTCAAACAATATTATCAGTTAATCGAAAATATATTTGCTCTTGCTTGGCAGAAGAAGATACTAAAAATAGGTTTAATTTACTTTCAACAGGAACGAATTGGGAACGTTCTGAAAGAGTCAGTAAATATGTTTTCCTTCACTCCTTATCCTGTGAGACATTTCAACTATTTTGATCCGAATATTATCATTGAAAATCACCAAAGTTTCTCAAGTGCCTTACATGTGTTTAATAAAGAACTACAAACGCTGAATAAGTATCCATTAACTGTTACTTCTTGTTATGTAATTGTACTCAATATGTTTGAGAAGCAAGGAGATAAAATAACTCGGTACGATGGCATTGGAGGAAAAGTGTTTGAAACTCTAGTTGAAAAGATGAATTTTTCTGCTGTTCATGCCTTTCAACATGACAGAAACCAACTCGGTTATAGACTACCAAATGGCACTTGGACAAATGTAATAGGTGACATAATCCATAAGAAGGCAGATATCTCTTACAATGTTATTGCTCTTGTCTCGTCCACGGCAAACATTACTTCATTCACATATCCATTTGTGTTTGATTCTTTAGGAATTATTGTTCCTAAAGCAAAACGCTTTCCTCTTTGGGCTACTTATTTCTTACCGTTTCATTCGTATACCTGGCTATTTGTTCTCCTAATGTTATTGTTTGTGTTAATTGCCTTTAAAAGCTTCAATATATTGACTGCGAAGGTACATGTAAAGCTCTGCAGGGGTGGTAATGTAATATTAAATACATGGTGTGCAATACTTCAGATATCAGTTCACAAACAACCTGTTACTTCTGCTGGACGAATACTATTCTTTTCAATCATTTACTCAAGTTTAGTACTGACAACTGTATATTTTGGAGGGATAGTGAAATTTATGGCTTGTCCTAAGTCAGTGTCCGAATTGAGCACAATCCTCGACGTTGCTGCTTCAGGACTGCCTATTACTTCTAATGGTTATGATGGCGGGGCTGTGAAGTACTCTACCAATCCATCCGTGAAATTGTTACTGAAGAACTACAGACCACTTGGAACAGAAACTGTCCAGAAACAATTATACAGAGTAGGTTTCAGACGTGATTGTTCTTTTCTTGGAGTCACTTCAATATTGAAATACATCTCAAAGAACGTCCTTCTTTCTCCTCAAGGGGAGCGTCTTACCCACATAGTACAAGAGAAAGTTAAAACATATTATGGTTCATTTGCTTTGCCCAAAGGGTCTCCCTATGTAGCTAGAATAAATCAAGTAACTAGTAGGCTCTTTGAAGCAGGATTTATTCAGAAATGGTTTGAAGAGGCTACAAGTAAACTTCCTCTTACAGGGAAGAGTCAAAATCAGATGCATAAAACACTGACAATAATACACCTTCTCCCCATATTTGTTACACTGTTCATTGGGTTAACTTTAAGCATTTTCATATTTTGCTATGAGATGCATTATTTGTTTTCCAGAACATTCTCTAATATTCTATTAAGAACTTTGTTCTAACAGAAGTTAGCAATTCAAATACTGTAGTTAGGCGTATAATCAAACTAATTTATGCATCTGTTTTAAGTTTGTGTGTGTGTTCCACCAAAATTCACTAACACACGATAGAAGACATTTGGGCAGGTTTTAAAAGTGACTGTTTTAACCTCAACGCTTAGCGTTCAAAGTTTATTTTATAGGATTAACGGAATAGTTTCTTCAGTAGCTGTCACTGGACGTTTAGTTTCCTAGCATATAATCTAAGAGTGCTTTCTATTATGTTATTTGAGTAACCTAATTTTACAGTTTTAAGCTTTCTAGAGGAAAATGCATCTTTAAGGATTATATGAGGAGTGTTGTAAACTGAACAATATGACGAGAAAATAAATGAGAAATGTTTGCAAATGGAATTCTTAGATTCTAATCGGAAACATAAAAGTTAGAGAAACGAACAAGAGTTTGGAAATTGTTAAATAAAATCAGTTTTAAAAACAACTGAACCTATTCTCATGAGGTAAAAGCAGTAACGTGTTACCTGAGCACCATAGCGGAATATTTTGAACCTCCCCTACATTCTTTGAATATTATTATTCAAAAGCAAATTGATACAAGTGGCATGCGAATATAAAGAGGCTCGTATTCGCCTTCTATGTATAGCATAATGCATTTTGGAGCTAATCTGTTTTCTTGAATATGAACATATTGTATCTGATATATATTGTCACGTATATATGAAGTTGTTTTACAAAAAACATGAGTTAATTCTGCGATTTTTGAAGAGAGAAAGAAACCTTCCAAAATCCATAATTTTGGCTGAAATACACTGCATTTCTGATATAGTCTGGTCACACAATACCTGTGTAACAGATTATATAAAATGTAGTGAATTTCATCCCATATTATGGATTTTGGAAGGTCTTTTCTTGCTCTCCTGAAAAATTACAGAATTGACTAACATTGTCTTTAATATATATATATATAAAATGGACTGAAACGTTTCTTGCTCTGCCATTTGCATCCTTTTGCTTCTGAACTCCTTATATATTCAGGAAACATAGATTTAAATCTTCATATTCTAATATTGAACAATGAATACATCGTAAAAAATGTTTTTCTATCATTTACGTGTTTTATATTAACATAAAAAGAGTAAACTTTCCTCCGGCATACATAATTACATATTGAATCTACTTACAGACGGTGTTACGGACCATGTAGACCCCTGCCAGCTGCTACAATTCCCAATTCTTCGCTATTTCCAATATTCATACCTGAAGTTTTCCAGTATTCTGGAGCATTATCTACTTTTTTTTCATTTCTTTTCTACTTCGTCCGTCCATCTGAATTTTCCTCTTTCTATTGGTCTTCGCCATCCAGTATATCCATCCCATACTACTTGTACTATTAAATTGACCGAAGTTGTATTAGTTTCTCTATACTGAACCTAGTTTTCAATGTTTCCTTCAGAATGTTACCGCGGATATTGCTCTGTACCGACAGAACTATTGACTGTTTGAATCGTTATTAAGCCTCAAAGGAGCTGATGACTTTCTAAGGATGCCAAGTCAATTTTTGGTAAAGTGGGCTCGGAACCACTCCATTCAATGGACCCGGCAAGAGTTGACCCATGACCACAAACAGAAAGCGAGTTTGCCAACCCAGACAACGGAAAGTATCCCCCTAAAGAAGTTTCTCAAGGACTAGTAATAAAAAGTGGAATCTATTTTTTACACCTGAAGAGAAATAAAATGCCCCTTATATTTAAAAATAACCTCCGAAGATGTAAAAATAATAATAATAAAGTGTTCGGAAAGAGAACGCTTCACTACTCTCGTGTTACATTGACTTTCAAAGGTTCGTATATTTTCCTTAGGACTGTCACTCATAGGATCAAAGAGCATCGACATATTTTCTTATCTTTTGATCCAGGTTCATGCTTTCTATCCGTATAATAATTGGTTAAACAACGGTTTCGCATATTTTAATTTAATGTTATCCTATAGATATCTTGAGATTATTAGGTTTAGTAAATTCCATAGGTTTCCTTTTACACTTGAAGTTTCTTGTAACACATATACATATTATTTAAAACTTCCCTGTTCTCCGTGTTGATATCCAACTCGTAATACGTGAATGGATTCTATAACGGATAAAGCGAAACTAATAAGTACCAGAAATGAATAATAACATATTACCTTTTATGGACAGTATGTATATGAAACTATTATAAAGAAACTATATGATTATTTTAAAAGTACAAAGATATGAAATGCAAAGCAAATGCAGGTTAAAAATAACTAAAAATAGTTCTTCATTTGCTAAATCAATTGTAGGGTGACAGAAAAAAACAAACCAACAATGGCTGTAGTGTCAGTTCCAGAAACCGTCAGACACAAGGGCTGCTAACTAAAACACGTAAAATCATGGACAGATCGAAAAGCACGCTACGCCATGGAAATATAGAATAACAGGAAGTGGACAAAAATAAATTAAATATTCCACGGAACCCATGTGGTCAGGGCAAAAGTTACATTTTCAGCCAAAGAGCGGTTGTGAACCATCCATTGTTTAAGTACATTTAAACAAGCCTAAATAAATAAAGAATTAGTATCACTTTGCCTTCCCCATACTAATACAGTCAAGAAAGCAAGCTAATAAGTGGTTCAGTTCTCAACGCCTCTCCGTCTTAATCGAAGCAATTAATTTCCGAAACACTTTCAAGTTATTGTAAATTTAACTGAAGGTTTTAAATAATTATTAATTGAACCCTAGTTTAAAACTAAATTAGTTTGAAGTTGCTTAAGCAAGGATCCAGTAAATCATTGGTGATGTAGCGGTAAATTTGACCATATAATTATTGAATCGACTGTGAAAGCTGAGTCTATTTTGAAGGCAATGGAGTGTGTGAATTGAGTGACGTGTGTGAATCCTACTGAGAGATTTGATATAATCCAAACTGAAGTGAAATTCCTACGATTACTCATATCTGCTTGAATCAGTTGCTTTCCTTGTCACCTATCATAATTGCAGTTAAATTTGAAATAGCTTTACTATTGTGAGGTCTCTTGCCAGTAGAGTCACTAAAGAGAAATGAACCTGTGTATGAATTTTATTGAAACATTGAGTTTGATGTTGAATCTCTTTATCCCGTTACAATGCAATGTAAGTAAATTTAGTTCTACAGATTACATCTCGAAAGCTGTCCCTAATTGGTTATTTAGAAATAATTCGTTAGAGATAATTCGTTACTGAGGAATTTAAGAGCATCCCGCGGGGTTTTCCTCTTCTCCTAATTTTGAATGGCAATTTTGCCAAATTTAAGAAATTAATTCACTACTTCGTGCACGTCCAGAGTACACGAAGGGGAGGCATCGTTACAGAAGTAGCGAAAGCAGTTCTATCCTATTTTCCGTAGAGAGATTTTTTGTAGTTATCATCCTTTTGCAGTAGTTCCCCTTTTTCTGTAGTTTGTTACAGATAATTTTCCTTAAAGCCGTGTGTCTTTGTATAGCCGAAGCTATCATTCTTTCATTTGTGGTGTTGAAATTAACCTACCTATTAAGGCTGAATCACAGTGGGGTTTCCCGCCTCTTTGTTTCACGTAAATCATTCAAAATTCATTGCAGGTAAACAAAATTTAACTTTCACAGACCAAAGTTCATTTCGTCCTTAAATAATGGGTACAATTAGTTTTAATAAAATATTAATAGTAAACTCAGGATTGTGTGCAGACACATTTGAGACATTATTCTGTCCCAAAGGTTTCTGCACACAAAACTGAGGTTACTAGTAGCATTTCTTAAAACTAATTGTACCCGTTGTTGAAGGACGAAACGAACTTTGGTCTGTGAAAGTTAAATTTTGCTTACCTGCAATGAATTTTGAATAATTGGCGCAAAACGAAAACGGCGGGAAAACCCAATGCGATTGAGCCTTAAATTTGTTCCGCTGCAAGGTTAGGGTAGATTTGTCGTGCAGAATTTGAAGCTACGGAATTTGGTTAAATAATTTGTTCATTTTGAATTTACAATGATTAATGTTAGGGATTATTTAGCTAACGATTTCTTGTTCTTTATATATTACAAGGATGTGATATAGATTTATCATTGAAAGAATTTACGGTTTTTTCTCTGAAATAGTGGGATTTAAATCCAGATTATGGATTTAAGTAAATTGAAAGTGGTGGCCAAATTAAAATAATTCAATATAGAATTAGCGAAAATTCTAGATTGAATATAGCAGAAAAGACAGAAGTATTGGCCTCAGACGCGATTTTATTGTTTACACGATAGCTGGTTGGCTCGTCCCTTGTATATTAAAAGTTTAGATGAGATGAGCAAAGGCTATGTGTTATGTTGTATGATAAGGTGTTGTAAGATGAATGTATATAGGAAAAACTGCATTAGAGGAAATTGTAATTAATTTTCTACTTGCAATTTATTTGTTAATTGTGCTCTGTGGAGGAGATTGAAAGTTATAGTCAAAGTTAAAGTAGCTTTTAGATAAGAGCTTGAGTTATCTAGAGTATAGGTTATTTTAATTATTTTCCTATCTCTGGAATTCCCAAATTAATTGATACATAGTAGCGTGAAAAGGTTTTATTCCGTTAGCAACAATTAGTCTACAGGAAATTCACGGTCCTGATCTGATCTGACTATAACAATGCTAATGTAATGAAACGCCCTCATTAACTAAGTTTCGCTTCTAGAATGAATTTAATTTTCAAAGTATCTATTTTATATTAAATCAAAAGAACAACTAATAGTTACTTCTAAACTGTGAGTATTAACTCAATGCAAGCTACATTTATTCAGATTCAATGTCTCACAAGTAAACAACTTAGATAGCAGCTTAAAAGTTTCAAAGAAATTTATTGTTTTCAAACTTCAGTAGACTATTTCAAAAATTTCAAACGATTTGAAAAAAACTAACTGTTTGAATGTAGATTACGATAATAAGCTACAATCAAAACAACAAATTAAATTTACAAATTCATACACGGGGTGCACGTTTCTTCCGATCTTCAGACTAGTGATTTCAGCGTTACGTTATACAAAAACTTAACCTAAAACTAAAAGATATCTGACGACATACGTCCTTCAATATTTTTGAAAGTGTGATGTCACAAGCTTCATTATTTGGATTAATTTATAAAACGTTTACATTCAAGAAACTTCTTAGATTCTTCGAATCATGCAAAATTTTAAATTATCTCTTTAGATTTGAAACCTTTGTTGAAAAAATAATAAATGAATAATAAGGAAATGACGTTAAGTAAAAGGTCTAAATTCTTCATCTATGGACTTGAATCATGGGACTGATGACAAGATAGAATTGACATTCCCTCTCTGAATAACGACGCTGATCTTCTGCTTCAGAAAGGAGATGGATTTCGGTTTTTTGATTCATTGCAAACCCTGGATGCCAGTTCAGAAATGCAAACAGTGACGTTTGTATAACGTTCATTGTTCATATCAATTGAAAGCTACAGCGTTATGCATAAAAATATAAATTATTATAACATTTGACATTTTGAAACTGTCTGAGAAACAGGGAATGAAGTTTTTATCTAATGTTTGAGATCAGTATATTGGTTATAGTGTTTCATACGTTTAAGTTAATATTAGCTAATTTTGTATACATCAAGGTCTGTTTCTTGCTGGTAGATAGAATTTTGTAAACGGACATACGGACAACTACAACGTCTTTACAGTCATTAAAAGCCTGAGTAATGATAAAGTGGAGAAAATAGCATTTGGCCCTAGTTTAATATAAAAGACGAAATTTCTTAAAAATTGAAACAAGGTGCGAGAGGCAATAAATACTCGCACGAGAGGATGTGAGACTTTCGCTGTCACATGAATCTCTCTTTCTTTCGCCTCGCATTATTAACTCTCGTCTCGCCTCGCAGTTACATACTGCCCTCTTGCTCTCGCCTCGCAGTAGGATCGTCTGACCGGGATACTTTAAGTGATAGAATTTTGTAGTTATTCGGTGCCGCTTATACTACACACGCTAGAATGTACGGTGCAGGCCAGACTCATAATTCTTGTATTTCGATTAGCTTTCTTTCCTTGTTTTCTGTTAGAGGAAGATAACAATTTGGAAAAATATTTATTAATCGTTATGAGAATGTATTTGTTTGGTGAAGGTAAATTGCAAAATGTATACATTATATAAGATATGAATACTCCCCATATCGTCACATTAACAATCACAGAGAATGAGAAAACAGAGTGAAATGATGATTACAAGGTTTTCAGTTACGATAATGTTGACAAATTAGGAACAATTCTTCTTTGCTCATCACGTTATACAACTGCTGACATTATGATAATCAACGAGGAACACTAAACTTTACATTTTAAAAAGGGAACGGAAATAAATCATAAAAAGGAATAGATTGAAGTGTTAAGAGAGTCAACGGAGTGAAGACAGTCGAAACGGTCAAGTTGAATCAAGAAATTCGAGCGAGTCGAGTAAAGTTATTCAAGCTAACTCCAGGTTGATCGGTATATCGTAACACAATAATGTACAAAGTAAACGAGTATAGTCGTGAACAAAGTTACGAGTCGAAGTCAAGTACAGTACCGGATATCCCGTGATCATGGCTCAAATTCGCCATTTGCGTGTGAACAGTATTTGTATATTTCATTTTTAATATTGACAGTTTGCGAGCTCCAATATCAGTTTTTTCGGGACATATAAATTGATATCAAAATTCAACAAACTATCAACAACTACAAGTCAACAATAGACAGCTTTAATGACAACGGTATCGTAAGTGAACAATCTATTTATTGATCTCTAAGAAGTCTCGTAATAGCCAGTATCTATCTATCTAACTAACTCTATGGTTTATGTAACTCACAAGTTGATCGTCGCTAAAACAAACGTTCGCCATTGGATTCTGTCCTGGGCACATCAAGCCAGTTTTCATCACGAACATCTACTTCTCAACGATCTCTTCTATTGTCCTCCCAACGACGTCTCGGTGTTCCCCATCGCCTCCTTCCATCCGGCCTTCCAACCAGGATAGAAATATAATCTTCGTTTCCCCCCCATCCGAACTACATGACCTGCCCACCTTAGTCTTCGCGATTTCATTATTTTTACAACATCTGGTGAATCGTACGTCCGTGGAGTTCTTAATTATGGAGTCTCCTCCATTCTACACTTATCTTGTCCCGTTTATCTTTCTCAAAAAATACCCAGTATCACAAATAGAATTTAACATTAATAGGAATAATCTGATTAACTTGGATTGAATGATGCCCAGTCAAATTGCATAACTATTAGGATAGTTAGAGGCAGACTATGGCCAAAGTCCATTTATGGGACGGAAACATTTATGATTATTGGTTAAAAATGTGAGTTATTAATTACTAAAACTCATCTCCATAACTGTGACAACAAGGTAGAACCAATAGCCCCTAGAACGATGTTCTGTCCAAGAACACTCATCACTAAGAAGTACTTACAAACAATCTACGCTCTGGATTGGATAGTATAATAAGAGACTAGATGACTGTACTAACGATTATCTAGCACTGAGTTACTTTTCAGGCGCTTGTTTTATACATATTTGTTTTCGGGCAGTGTACTTATCGTTTTCTGAAAGTTACCTTGTCCCTTACAGTGACCTATACTCTGTTCTATCGGGAGCGTCCTCATATCCAAAAGTAGTAGAACATCTTTCGCAAACACAGCATGGGCAGATCCAGGATTTTCACGAGGAGGGGGCGCAGAAAGAATAGACCAGGGACATTTTCAATATTTTACCGCTAAGTGAATACTTTAAATGTCTGTCTGTCTGTCTGTCTGTCTGTCTGTCTATCTATCTATCTATCTATCTATCTATCTATCTATCTATCTATCT
>JAGDQP010003075.1:0-49465 GCA_022664845.1 Lepisma saccharinum
GGGCCGAAACGGGACGAGATGACTGGAGAGTGGAGGAGACTGCATAATGAAGAACTCCACGGACTGTACGATTCACCAGATGTTGTAAAAATAATGAAATCGAGACGACTAAGGTGGGCAGGGCATGTAGCTCGGATGGGGGAAAAACGAAGATTATATTCTATCCTGGTTGGAAGGCCGGATGGAAAGAGGCCATTGGGAAGACCGAGACGTCGTTGGGAGGACAATATTAGAAGAGATCTTGGAGAAGTAGGTGTTCGTGATGAAAACTGGCTTGATACTGCCCAGGATAGAATCCAATGGCGAACGTTTGTTACTGCGGCGATGAACTTGCGAGTTCCATAAGCCATAGAGTTAGTTAGTTCTAATTATTAATTATAATTTTAGTTTGTAATATAGTTATGATAAGGTATGTATGGTAAGGGGTATTGAAAATGTACGTAAACGAAGAGAGCGCAGGAGAAGCCAGTGTGTTGCAATTTTATTAAGAAATTACACAACAAAGAGGAGAGGGGATGAAAAAATGTACGTACGAAAGTAAAAATTCAAATTGTATTATTTAAAATGTCCGCATTAAATAAGTGTAGTTGATCAGTGGTTTAGCGATTGCAAGCGCCCTAGGCCCCAAAAAGGTATTAGAAACCATTATTTGTTATGTATTTATAATCCCCTGCCCACATTCTCCTTTCGCACAGTTGTATTGTTGTTCCTTTACGGCATTACTTTCTATGGAATTCTGTTCATTTTCGATCATAAACTGGAGTTTGTATAGAAAACATTCAATTTGCGAACATTGTCCTGGTGGAACTTGTGTTCTACACGGAAAAGTACCTATGGAAATGCATCTGATAACTCATTTAGTTCATATAAAGGTTGATTTTAAGGTTGATTTTACTGCTTAAAAGTCGCTCAAATTACACAACTCAACTTATTCGGGACACAAATATATGACAGAGTGCGGGTCTGTGCGTGCTATTCTCGCTATCTATATGCTTCAAATAAGGTCCGATGTCAAAACTCGCTGAACAGTAAAAATAGTTCCCTTGTAAGTTTTAGTATAAAAATAATATAAAAAATTAAGTAAAAGACAGAACAAATGAATCATTCATAAAGTGAATTGAATATTCTTGTTAAAGACGTTGTAGTTTGAGAACTTTACCATGATATAAAGGCACTGTGAACTATAATTGCATTTTCTTGAAGGTATTAATTATCTAAAATGCAATAAAATCGAAGTAATGTAAAATTCAACATTCTGATAACTAAACATGTGCAAGATTTGTCTTATTTCATATTTCATGTTGGGTTGAAGTGCAACGTCAATGTCGTAGGAACATTTCCAGACACAGCTTTGTCACATCGAATTAATGCAAGGCGTGAGGTTACCTGATGACAGAAAATTAGCTACAGATTTTCAAGAAGACACTCAAGAGTTTCACTACAACACAGTTCATTTCATACCTGCAACATTAATCACATATACTTGGAATATATTTCGCTCCAAACTATTAGCATGTATTTTTTAATGTACGAAGACAAAAGGAAAACGTAATTTAATGGAGCATAGGTTCAAGTCTGACATAGATTTGTTAGTGCCTACTTGCATAGTTTCCGTGTTTAGAAAAAAAAAGGAAATTTACGCTCATCTACTGTACATAATAAAACACTGCCGTATGTACTTCGTAAAAATATGCTAATATAATGACATTAAACCACGTGAGAGCATCAAGAAGATATGGAAATATAAGTATTTAAGCAGTTTCTCAGTAATATTTTTTTTTCTAGTTCTGTGCGTTTCCGAACGTTTTCATAGAACACAGTAGAAACGAGAATATATAAAAATGAACATACAGCGTTAGGTAGTTTCCCCATGATAGTCTTGGGAAGAAAATAACTCGACTGAGATCAGAAAGTTAAAAACTAACTTAATTCAGCCTATAAGAAACCTCTTCCTATTCAGCGAAAAATTCCCTGAAGCATTTCAAAACTGTTTTCGGTTCATTGCACAATCCTCTACCTTGGTATTGATTAAAAAAGTTTAAAAAGCCTCGAGAAGTTTCAAGTCATCGCTTCGTTAAAGGAATAATTTCTCGCTATGTGCAAACGTATATGTGTGGGAGAGATCGAAAATAGTTTCTCAATATTATTCCGTAGAGGATAATCCTATATTGCATGGCATCAAACGCAGCTTACTAGGACTCTGGGGAAATGTTCCCGTAAGAAAAGTAAAAATTTCGATTGAATAAACTGCATAGCAAACTAAATAAATCCTACTAAAAAGTAGTCTAAATTAATTTTTATCTGTTCTCTTGCTTTCGGGAAGGAACAGAATTGCAATATTATCCATGAATGCAAATAGCTGTTTCTAGGGCACATAAGTCAGTACTTACTGTAAAATTTGTACTGCATTATACGATGCAAAAGAAAATTATTTAATTTCATTCTTCGCTGATCGAAAAAGAAAATGGTGATATAATGTTTACCTGCAGATCCCATAAAAGATATGAACTAATGAGCTCTGATCTTAAAGGTATCTTCTGATTCTCCAAATCAACTAACGCTACTGAGTATTGTACTACACCAGGTTGACTAACATAATAGGAATTAGATGCAAATATATTATAAATAACATCATCTGGGCGTTTTCGGATACTTTTCCAATTCTAAATGGGCGTAGTAAAATTACTCAGGTGTCACTTGGTGTTAGCCGTTTTGCTGTAGCATCCTGTAGTTGTGGCCTTGTGGGAGCCATGATACATGGACCAAATTTATCTCCCAGGTGGCTAATGCTTTTGAATTATCATCAGATATAAGCGACACATCTACAGTGTGGGTGTTCACATGTGATCTAAGAACGAGACCGCCAATGACTGACAAAGATGATAAAACTCAACGAAGGGGAACAATGTGTCAAATCATGAACTACAAAGCCTCTGAACCCGTGAATGAATGCAGTGTACACTGCGTTCCCTGAGGGTTTGTAATTGTTAAGCAACATAGGCACCATCGCTGACGACCCGATATTCGCCGTTAAAAACACATACAGGCGTAAATGACAAAAATGCAATTATATCAGCAGTGACTCCCAGTGAGCTGTTGAAACCTGGTATTTTCATGTCACAACCTGGCGCATGTGGCTGCAGAGTATTTCATTACTTTCAACGAAAGTACATCTTTTTAAAAAGCCAATCACTAAAGCCAACACTTTGGATTTGCTCTCCTGAATGGTTGATAAAAATCACTTACGCCTTGATATGTTTTACCGGCGATATGTACCTCATATAGGCAAGAGAAGATGGATATTTGATAGTGGATGTCTGATGCCGTATCGAGTGCTCCGATGAATAACGTTTTCTTCCGATTTGAGCAAACGGTCAAGTCCATATGTGAAGAAGACCGCCTGAGGCTATGCATCCACCCTATTCAAGTGTGGCTTTAGTGGATGGAAGTAAAATCTTATAATCAAAAATGCAATTGCCTAGTTAGCAGAACAGGTTAGGTTAAATTAGATAGTATTCAATGTTCTAAGTTAATCTTAAAGTTGCTTGCGCTAACTATATTATTTAATTGAAACTCAGTAAGAAACATCCACTACAGTTGTATTATCAATAGAACTGCTTCTGTAATAGTTTTCACAAGAATAATTAATACCGCAAAAAACCTTCATTGCAGATAACGAAAAATCGTAGATTCCTTCCTCATATTCATTACACAACTCGCGCAATTATTAAAAGAAAACAATATTTTTTCTTCAATTGTAAGTAGAAATATTTAATAACGAATACTATTACTACTGGATATTACAACATATAAACCACTAAATCTTCGTAAAATACAGCGAAACAACACTGATTCATGTAGCTCAAGAATCCATGTTACAGTTATGAGTAAACAAAGTGGAAGTCTCGCTAACTACAATATGGCTGTAAACTTCGAAACCATGGACTAACAAAAATACATTGACTCCTTGTTACCAGAGCTGAAAACGGGTCACTTTTGGTGTTCCGGTGACCAGCAGACACGGTCCGAAACTTGATCCGATTGGCCTCGTGACCCGATTGATCCGGTCTTGAGTTGAATGACTCGGAAGCTGGTCTTGACCAGAATCATTATATTGAGTTAACTCGATGACCCGATGATCGATTGCCAGTAGGCTGTCATTCTATTAACGATCACTAAGACTCCGAGGGTTTTGATAGGAAATTTTAATTTTAATTTAACTATGGCCTTTTGTTATCGTGGTAGGATGGGGGAGGATGTTAAAAGGTAGCCTAGTTTTATAGTTATCATCCAAGAATTTGCACGGTATAACAGGAATAACCCTGGAAAAATCTGTCAGGATGGACTGCCGCTGGGATCGTTCCCACTACCTTTCGATTGCTAAGCCAACGCTCGACAACTGTGCCACTACCGTTGAAAACGATTAATAATTTGGTCTTGTATTTTGTTTAAATAGAACATTAACTTCCTACTATGTTAAGCAACCCGCTACAACATAACTGATATGCAAAGCAAGATAATACGTGGTCAGTATATATTTTTGACACGGGCAGACGAACGAAGCGGGGATATAAGGTTCCACATTATTAGGAATAGCTAACGCTAGCCTATGAAGGAACCTTGAACAAAGGACTGAATTTAGGAAGGAATCAGCTCTGGTCCTAATCAAGAAACTACCCGAAAATTAGCCATGTTTGACCGGGGAAAACCAGAAGAAATCTATCAGGATGAGCGGCTGCTGGACGCGAACTCTCGGCCTTCCGAAAGCGAAGTCCTACCAATTGAACTAAGGTCGCTCGGCAAAATGGGCTAAAATATTAGTTTTCTACCAATTACAACAGGGACTATTCGATAGAAGTATTAATCCAAAAATTTTGTTCTTACAGCTCCCTTATAACACAATTTTCTCCTATATTCGATGGCAGAGCCGAATTAAGATTTTTTAAAAAATATTACGCATTACATTTGGAGAAAACGTTAAATATATTGATTTTCTATAAAATAAAGTACAGTCCTCGTTCTTTTACCACTACGCTTTAACTTTTCTGATAAGAATAGGATTATATGTTTCATTGCCACGGAGATTTATCACAATTTAAAGGAGAGAATTATACAGGGATTTACATTTCTGGGCTGTAGTGTTTAAAGTATATGCGATTACTTTCCTTGGTCAGCATAGTTTCCAAAGAATGGGGATCAGAAATGAAATAGCTAGGACATCTATTCTAGGTGCCATCACAATATTCACCTACTCGAATTTCTGTGTTCTTAGTCAAGGTTCTTGGCTCGGGAAGTTTGCGGACAGAACCGACTTCCCCATGGTTAATTCGGAGGTTCTTTTTACTATACACAACGATTATTATTATTATTATTATTATTATTATTATTGAGTCACCGTGGCTCAGGCGGTAGCGCGTCTGACTACAAATCGGGTTCAAATCCCGACCAAGACGCTGGAGACTTTTCTCGCAGTGTTCCCATGCCTGGCGCTCTGAGGTGCACTCAACCTCCTATCAAATTGAGAATCAGAGTGGCCTTGGTATTCCTGGGCACCTTGGGAAGGTGAAGGCGGTCGATCGTGGGACTGAATAACCATTTCACCTCACTTCGTAGCGTAAGTCAAGAATATGTGGAGCGCTACCTCCACAACTCCCATGCGCCGTTCACGGTGCGTGCGTATCGCACAGATAGCTTTACCTCTTTTTTACCTATTATTATTATTGTTAATAATAATAATAATAATAATAAAGTAGTAGCACCGTAGGGGGTCCATAGTCTAGTGGTTAGAGCGTTGGACTCATGTCCGCGTGGTCCCGGGTTCAATCCCCGGATGGAGTCCCACTTTTCGGCGTCCACCCAGCGTCGTGAGGCAAATTGGAGAGTCACGTGAATAAACACGTGACGTCCACATTCGGCCTAGAAAGTCCCTGATATGCTTGTTTGTGGCCAGGTGCACACAGTCCTGACCACACTGCCGCCACTCAGGTGGACGCAGCTCCACCAATCGCGAACAGATGGCGTTGGGGCAGGCTCAGGACCTTTTGGTCTGTCACGCCAGTGGCTATTTACTTTAGTAGTAGCACTGTAGCATCGCAGTAGTACAGGGTGGGACATAAATGTTACACCATTTTTAAACATCTATCCTGAAAAGACTAACAAGTAAGCAACGGAGGAAAATGAAACACACATATACCTACTTATTAAGGAAAGAATGTAATTTACTGACAAGCAATGATATTTTCAGTACACCATCATTTTCAATACTTTCTGGCCATTTTTCGACAGTATTTACACGTGTTCAACATCAATCGTGCGTGAGAACTAAAGTCTCAGATTTTGAAGAGAACATCTTTAAGAAGGCAGATGTCATCTTTAAGAAGGCAGATGTCATTTCTTGAACAATCTCGTAGTCTTTAAGTGAAGTTGTGACATTCTCTGCATATAACTCCTTGGGGAATGGCAGCAATATCCTGGGTGATGACCTGTTTCAACTCCAGCAATGTTCGAGATTTGCGGGGGAAGACTTTTCTTTAAGTAACTACACAGGCAGTGATTATTCTAAATTCCTCCCCCCCCCCGTGTCGGGGTGTCAACCTCTCGAATTCTTGAGCACAGACCCAAAACTTAAAAGTTTTACGGTAAAAAAGCGACAGAAATCCTAAAAAAAAAAACTGCACTTACACCCTCCCAATTTTGATTTTACACCCCTCCTAAACTGAAAATCCTGGCGAAATCCCTGCTCACAAGACTACGAGAGTATTGAAGAAATGGTGACTGTCATCTTAAAAGACCTGAGACTTTGCTGCTCATGATTGACGTTGAATATTTATAAATACTGCCGAAAAACGACCAAAATGTGCCGTAATTTTCGGTATTTTTTCAGTAATTTTTTCACTGAAAATTGTAGTGAAAATGATGGTGTACTGAAAATCTGATTGCTTATCAGTAAATGGCATTTCCTCCGTTGCTTAGTTTCTTCAGGACAGATGTTTAAAAATGGGGATATATTTATGCACCACCCTGCGGTAGTATAAGCAGCAGATACAGTAGCATCGCGATCTAGTACATTAAGAAATGCAGTAATTCTCCTTGGTTTTGAAAAAAAAAGTGATCATACAACACGAAGTCATTCTAAGTACATTACTTAGCAGCTGAAGCTCAATTGGTAGAGCACTCACTTCGCATTCAGCAGGTCTTGGGTTCGACCCCAGTGGTAGACCATCCTTACTGAGGTTTACCCAGGAGTTCTACTCAGCAACGCCAGACAAATGCCGGGATGATCTCTAACTCACGCCCTGGCAGACTCCCTCCCACCCTTTTCGCTACCCTATCTCGGCCTAAGCCACAGATGCCTGAAGCCATAAAATTACTGAATCAAGTTATTTACGTTGCACGCTGCATTTTACTGTGACAATGTTCTTTTACATTTCTGAAAGAGGTTTCTTTTTAATTCAAGAGTTAGTATGAGGGTGGATGTGTGTGTGTGTGTGTGTAATAATGTATTATGTTTGTGTTAGGTGTGGGAGGCTTGGTTATTACTGCAAGTGTTAATTTATATGATTCTGTGAAACTAAAATGTAAATTTTCCAAAATAGTTACATAAATAACACTAGAAAAATAGCATACGGCTACATTATCAGCAATAGCAGACGAAACAAAAAGGGGAAAGTTTAGTTATTTTATTTGTAAACTTGACGCAATTGTTTCTCCTAAATATTCACGAGATTTTTCTACCTTTAATTTAAACGGTATCAGCAGTTGCTCGCGTATATTATTTACATTTTGAAATAACTAACAGTAAACTTACAAACTAGTACCCAACTGACTACTGCATTTTTCTGTTTCATTAGATGAAAGGCAAAATTGTAGCATAAACTATTTACTTCCTTCCATATTTAAAATTTATTTTGAAACAAATAACTAAGTCCTGGCGAATCATCGGTGTTCCAGGTATACATTGGAGGGCAATCCACGTGCACAGCACGTTTTTCAAAAAAGCATTTCCCAGATGTCGCCTTAAGTGAGCTCTTTGCTGGAGATTTAAGGCGCTCTCATTTGGAAAATAAAGAGCAGGAGAATTGCCGAATGTGCGGATTGCTCGCTGACGGAAAGGCTTGACGTGGCGATTACTTAAATTTGAAATAAGATGCAATTTGTCGTTCGTGATCTTTCAGGGCCACATTGTCGGCAGGAAGCAGTGTTCCTCCGTCTCCCCCTCCGTCAATCTCCCTCCACAGGCTCTTATACTCCATCACATCTTTCCAGACGCGGCGAATTCAACCTCTTTTTAAGAAAACACATTTCCTTTCTTCCCACTCTCCGAATCATCGCTGTTCTGCGGAATATTCGCACCCAAGGTGTCTTCGCAGAGTCGAGATGGATTCAGGTCTTCCTTAATTCCGATAATTTATATGTGGCTCATTTAAATTAAGCAATATTCCGGATTAGGCTGTTCAATTTCAGCCACCACCAATGGGGCCTCACTTAATTTTAAAAATGATGGCCATTTTTTACGTTAAATGAAACGATATAATGAGAGAGTGCCTTTCTTTCCCTCTTACTTTTTCCATGGTTCTCGGTAACAAATTGAATAAAACTGAACAGGGCTCTACGATTTTATGGCACGAATAATGCATAGGCAGTTACGAAGGAGAGGAAAGAGGGGCACTTTTCACGGAATTACATGGTTCTAATTTCAAACTCCTTTTCTCGATACACACGCGCAAGGGAGGAGATTTTTTGCTCTCTTTTTTCATCTAAAAAAGTACCCTCACAGTTCAAAGTCTATTTTTCAGTTAAAAAGCGCCTAAAAATGGTTCTCTGGCAGATCCCTTACATTTCTCCGATTTAGAATATATATATGTAGCAGAGAGAGCTTCGAAACACCATGAAAATTATTTGGAAGATAACCTAACGAAATGATTGTTTATTGCTTCTAAACTATAACTTAATATTCAATTTTCTTCCATAACATTCCATTTGCATTAAATGTACTGCAAAGAGCCCGAAGAAAGCATATAACTTATTTTAAAAAAACAAAAAACATGAACAATGGCAATTTGCATTGATAAATGAGTGTGTGTATCGGCGTATCAAAAAATATATTAATATATAACAGTTTTGTATCGAATTGAAAATTTAAAAACTTTGCATACATAAATTTCACAACATTTTTATTTCTTAGAGAAAAAACACGAAAAGATTGTCTAGCGAACTAAATTTTCAACAATTTTATAGAGTAGGTAGCTAAATTTATTGATCACCGAAGACAAAAAGGAACATCAACTATTTATTTATGAAGTTCCTTTTAGATTTATTGAACCTGATAAAAAATTTAAAAAAACAAAAAAAAAACGGGTTAGTTTCATGCATAACTAACCAGATGTTAAGTTGTTCTCACTATTGTAAATTCATGTTTACTCGACAATATAAGTACAACTGACATTCAAAATGGAGCAAGTATCCTCTGCAAGGAATTTTTCAGTCCTTATGATCGAATTGTTCAACTTTATTAGCGAAAAGAGGTTGAGCATGTAACCTATAACTATCTCGAAATTACATAATCTCGAAATGCTAAACAAGAGACGGAACAATGCTAAACAATATCTAAGGGAAAACATTTTGCTTAAATCATAATTATAACATAAACAAATACAATTAAATTACATACATAAAATTGTTAATAGAATTAAATTCTAACAAAGTTTACTGCACGTGAGATATATTTTGAGCATTTTTCCGCTTTAGTGTACTTAAATATAGTTTTCTAAATAGAAGAACGATGAACAACTGACTAAAGAACTTGCGGAGATCTAAGTAATATGCAAATTTACAAAATGGAATGTTTCCAAGAGTAAATGATTTCAAGACGGAGAAATTAATCTATTCTACCTTTCTCCAATAGTTTGGAAACGGGCTAGTTGGAGGCAACATTTGTATAGCAGACTTTTGACTCGTGGGTATGTATAAGCAGAATGAGTTCTGACTTAAGATAGGCACATGACGAAATATCACTGAATGTTTTCGCCAATCAAACGTAAATCATCATAAGTTTACGGTTCGTGCTGAACCCTTAAAATGAATATCGCGAACAATAAATATACTCTGCCATGCCATTAATATATGACTAGAGTATGTCGTAGTTAACACAATTTGAAGGAAAACGAGTAGGAATACAGAGGTCAAGTATATTCTATTGAACGTAAGTTTTGCTTACTTAAAAAGTACATACATACTATACAGTATAAACGTTAAGATATGTGCTCATATATGTCTGAGGGAGTGATTTCCATGAGACACATGCTATATCAAAAATCAGCCACGCAGGTAACCGTAGGAGTAAACGCCAGAAGAGGAGTAAAAAAGGGGACCCTGTTCCTCATTCTGACGGCTACTTATGTCCACACATTAATATATCTGATTGCGGATAGTTCGTTTCACAAATATCGATTTCATTCGCAAAGGAGAAGCTAAACGATGGAAGGGGCGGATAAAGCTGAATCGTGCAAATGTTTAATATGTGAGTTGAAGGTTTCCATTTGGATGCAGGAAGAAACGATGGAAGAGAGGGGAGAGGTAGTTAACTAATGTTGGTAGGATGCGGAATTCTCTGTTGAAGTGATGACTGGAGCGCAGTTTGGGCACGTATATGTTGCATATGATCGTGCACAAGTACGTCTGTAGCAACGCGATAAAAATTATAGGTCTTGCATCTACATCTGGGGAACGAGGGTGTTATCAGAAGAGGTACTTGGTATTGCTGACCATCTCCCTTTCTCCCTACTTTTTTCAATCCCTAAATATCACACAGTGTTGCCACTGGCAAGATAAAAATAAACCCTATAGATTATACGATTGTGTATTAACGAAGGGGAAGAGTTTTTTTTTTTAGTCTTAACTTCCTCCTATGCATACAGAACACGGTGGCGGATACGATTAGGTAACTGAGAAATTCTCTTAAGAAGAGAAAGGCAAAGTTCCCACAAAGCATCATGCTGCAAAAGTATCTCAAATGCAATATCGAAGGAATTCCAAAGCGCATTCTGATTCAAATTTACACATACATTTATAAGATTATATATAAGATTAAAAAACAATTACATTTTACAAATGAACGTTTCTTACCAGTAACGAAACAACACAGGAATTTTTCCATGAACATGAAAGTGAGGGAGAGATAGGGGTAATCTTGATGGTTACTGTTTAACGTATCGGGCTACAAGCCATGTTGTCCATCGATATCGTCCAAATCTTTGTTAAGCAGATTAATTGTCGGGTTGCTACTATTGCTATCTCCCCGTCTATTTCTGAGAAATTATTACATCAGATGTTTCTCTGATAGAGTGGCAATGGTTTATAGCGAGTGATGAGGTGAGTTAGAGATGCGTAACCAGAATGATCGACACATTTTATCTACGTCACTAAGATAGGGTAATGAAAGGTCTTCATACGTTTGTGTTGTTCTGGCTTCCATCGGATATACTAATATCACCCGAGCAAAACGAACCTGAGTTCTTCTTGTATCTGTATCGTTGCCTGTTGACAAGTTGAACATGCATAGGTTAAAGCTGATCTAATCATTTACATATGTGTATTGTGTAGTCTTGCTTCTGACAGTGAGACCGTATGTAGGGGAAAACTAATGAATGTTCACTACAAATGAGACTTGAAAACCACGTTACTTCTTGCATGCATGCGCAATGCAAAAAAAGTCCTCTTGGTAGCATATACATAATTTGTTCAACGGTGCGTGGTTGTGTTGCCAAGTTCAGGTATGTTTAAGAGTATGATGACTTGTAGACTGCTTGGAATGCCTGAGACAAATAATACTCCAGAATTGGGAATGACGACTTTTTTTTTTCGTTTCTTTCTTTAAATCCCTGTGTCCGATGAATCAGAGCTGAAACGGAAAGGAATAGAAATAAACATAAAATAAAAAGGACATAATAAAATTAGGAAGAAAATGGGACTTATTTATAGTCCAGGATTCACCCTATAACCTTGTAGAAATTTTGAGGTCCGGAAAGTTTGATTGCGGATTTGTGTCTCAGACCTTAACTAAGTACAGAAAAACTAGGGTAGACACCAGATTTTGGGGCGACATTTTTTTACACGAGTTTTTTAAAACGGCTGACTAGGATAATAAGATTTTTGTGGAATACGAACCAGAAGACTTAATATATTAAGTGTCAAAATGAAGGTTTTTGGGAGCGATTAATGAAAAAAAAAATTTTTTGCGTCATTTTCTATTTGGAGAATTCTATTCGCCGTTTTCCAGAATGGATACATATTAAATATGCAGAGTGATTCAGAAGTCCCAGCACAGTCTTATGGCTCATAAACAGACAAGGAAATTAAGCTTCGGAGTACCAAAATGCGTAATGGTGGAAAGGAGCAACATTTTGGAGTACAAGACCGCCATCTTGAAATCCGCTATATTGGATAAAGGTCAATTTTGTCATATGACAAGTGAATCGTGTGACATATCAAACAACACTAGAATGTACCTTGAAAGTCATTCCACATGTCGGATTTGACTTGCGTGTTACAATATCGGAGTCATCGTCACCGAACTTTAGAACATCGTCATGATGTGTTTAATGTGCTTCATCCTTGTTGAAAGACGAGTTCCAGACAATATGTAGGTATTCTCAACTGAGAAATTCAAAGAAAGTACTGCGTAAGAGAATTGTCTGTCATTTTTCAAAACGGCGTCATGCCCCCCCCCCCCCCCCCCCACCCACACACACAATGTAAGAGTGGTCCGAAAGTTCAGATACAGCCTTGTATTTCACAAGTCGACAGGAAAATGAAACATCTTACAAGTAAACCTATCGATACTTTAAACTGGGTTTTCGACAAACTTGGTAGCGGAGTAGGGTACAGCAGGAAACCACCCGAAAGCATGATTTAAAAAAGTGCTTTCGTCCATAAAGACAGGTGCAGTGGCCAAAAGTTTGATTCATCAGAATAAGTACGTATAGTGTGATCTAAATCGGAAAGCACACGTTTATTTGTAAAATGCTTGAAATAATGGAAAACAAATACACATGAATGGATACCGACCGGCTCAATGCGCTCATCTTTAGAGGGAACATTTGTCAAAACCGCCATCTTGAATCTTCTTTCATTTTTAAATAGGAAGTGGGTCATGTAACGTATCAATCTGGGCTACATTCTATATATAGAAATGAGTAAAAGACGCTTATTTCTAAAGAATCATACATAGGATAGACAAGGTCAATGACTTATTCAATTACATATGGTCTCTCTCTGTAGATTATAGCAAAAATACAATATCATGTCTACGTCACTGCTGGGCTGAGCTATGGGGGTGCAAGGTCCCCATACGAAATACATGGGGAATGGGGTGTCATTCTATCAATAATTGAAAACTACTAATATTAATGTTTATTCCATACTTTTCGGGGTCGCTGAGATGAATAGTGATGGTTTCAATACTTTATAAGCTAAAGTTCATCCCCCACCCCAAGGGTTGGGGGTGGAAAGGGGTGACATTTTAAAAATAATCGAAGACGACCGATATAAGTGTAGAATTCATAGTTTTGGAGGTCGCTGAGTTCAACACTAACACTTTCGATGTCCTTAATGTTCAAGTTAAGCCCCAACCCCACGGGGGGTGGAAAGGCCTGACATTTAAAAAAATAATCGAGTCGTTCCCGAAGAGAACCAAAATTACTAGTTTTACCACAGATACATTCGTGAAGTCAGTTTTGCCATAAATGTATTTTGAGAGAGATAATGAGATGTGGCATTAGTATGCGTAGTTGACTGAAAAGTCTGGAAATACGCTGTTCCCCTTGAAACAGTGCAAGAAATTAAAACCTAATCCCCAAGCAATGGATAGGTGGTCCCCAATGCTCATTAATTGTGCATTGGGTCTTGATTTCTTGCACTGTTTGAAGAAGAATAGTGTATTTCCAAACTTTTCAATCAACTACGCGTACTAATGTCACAGCTCATTATCTCTCTCTCAAAAACACATTTATGCCAAAACTAACTTCACCAATTAATTTCTGGCAAAATTCTAGCTCAGGCTGATATATTACATGACTCCTTTCCCATTTAATAAAATTGAGCAAGATTCAACATGACCAAGATGGCGGTCATGACAAATGTACTCCTCTAAAGGATAGCGCATTGACCCATTTATGTATATTTGTTCTCCATTACTTCAAGCATTTTACAAATAAACGTGTGTTTTCCGACTTAGATCACACTATTAGGGGAGACCCGTCTAAAGCGGGGTCCCTCCTGTATCTTCCAATCTAATGCTGCTCCCTGTGACAGCAAACCGTAGCAAAATCCCCAACACCAGACAGCTGTGTTACAGCAGTTTAAGTAATCGGACAATAACAGCTGTTGAAATATTTAAGAAAATCACGCTTTGAAGGACCTTGATCTAAGGTAAGCCCTTTACTATATCTAAACACATGCGAATAGTCTAGCTGATGTATGATTAAAACTAGTTTTATTTTCACGATAAGGGATCGAACATCAGATACGTGTAGTAATCATGAGAGTGACAAATGGCAACATGCTGTGCTGCAGTGTTTTGCTACAAAAGCGTAAATGGGGCAAAACGGTCCCCCTCTGCCATGCAGCACAGTATGTTGCCATTTGTCACTCTCATTATTGCTACACACATATTAACTAGCAGTTCTTGTTGACCAGAAACTCAAACAAAGTGAGGTGAAAAACTCAGCCACAGAGACGAGCCACTTCCAAGTCAGCTGAATCAAGTAATTTATCCCATGGTAAACGTACAGGAAAGACTAGGAACATCATTGTAGAGCAGGACACAAGTTCCGAAGAGAGAAATGAAGATGCAATATGCCTTTACTGCAGTGACATCTACTCCCAATCGCGTTCTGGTGAATGGGTTCATGATGCATGTGCAAGACTTGACGACAATGATTGTGAGGCGTTCATATGTGACTTATGGGTGCACATATGCGCTAAATGGGCGATTTCCTTTTTGAGTTGTCTGTTCGATAGATGCTTTCAAAAGGTTCAAAGCTAGAACTTAATTGATAAAACATTATGAACATTTGTTTACTTCTTTTCCATTTTTGTTTAATCACTTGGGAAGATGTGATTAGCGTTGTTGCACTGTGTTTGGCTACTGCAATGCTCATTGTATTCAGTAATTTTACAGTATTATTGATATAATTGCAGATATAATGGCTTTTTGTTATGGGACCGCTTTACCCATGTATCAGGGGTATAGTGACCATTTTGTACCAAGTTACAAAAACTGTAATTTAGAAAACATCGAATGTTGTTTGGTCTCCAATTTCACATAAAAGAGATGATCATACCCACACAACATGCCGACAAAATCCTAACCCAGAAAACCAAAAATTGTACGAGATATAGAAAAAACAATCCTTAAGATGACCACTTTACTCCGGTCTTCCCTACTTATTCTTATGAATCAAACTTTTGGCCACTTCGACCGTCTTTATGGACGAAAGCATTTGTAATCATGCTTTCTGGTGGTTTCCTGATCTACCCTATTTCTCTACCAAGTTTGGTCAAAAATGCTGTTTGAAGCATCGATAGGTTTACTTGTTAGGACCCAAATAGGAAATTGCTGTGGAGGTGCTACATTTTGGGATTTATGACCAACGTACCTGCTACATTGGATGGATGGATTTTTTTTAAATGGCAAGTGGGTCATGTGTCATATCAAACAACATAAGAATGTTCCCGGAAAATCATTCCACTGGTTGGATGTGACTTGCATGTCACGGTGTCACAGTTGCCGTCAATGAAATTGTCAAGTTGGATATATGAACGTAAGCTGACAACGTCGGTGACGATACCTTCCAAGCGGGTAAGCCCAGTCTGATAGGTGGAATGATTTCCTGGTGTTTGATGTGTCACATGAATCAGTGGGAAAGTCTGAACCCGTTATGGTACTGTCCTGAATCCAAATGTCTGACAGTCGTATTTTTGGAGGTGACTGAAGATGTTACTAACAAAGCAAGAACGAAATTAGGTGATCTGGGAAGAGAAGCAGTCGATCCATAGCAGATGATTTTAACCGTCGCCACCAAGAAAGACGGCCAATTTCACAACACCTCTAGAGTCTTGTTTAAATTCAAAGCAACAGGAAGGAGATGTGAGTGATAAGCCACATAGTGCTCGTTCCAAAATCGATACTGATGATGACAGAGCAACGATGGTCCTGGCGGCTTTTGCTCGCAACGTAACACTGACACGAGGCGGAAAATTGTGTCAGCTGTTCGTTCATTTAACGGATTATGCACACCCACAAGTGCAAACTTCAGATGACACAAAGTTTCCGAGAATGACCGAGATCGACGCGTCAAGTTTTGTACGTGAGCTCTATAGCAACTTCAACAAGACTCCTCATTGCCTTTGACTATTCTCTGCGGTAACGGGGTGTAATTCTTTTTGTTTGTGGTGCGATAAACCAACAAAAATATCACTATTGGAGCGATATATACACCCATTGGATGGATGACTGCCATGACATAGCAGTTCCTTGGTGTGGGATATGGCACACCCGTCTGATCGAACTAATTTCCATTGATACCTGCCTCTTAATTCTCAACGGTCGGTGCTTGGAATTTTTGAGGGATAATATTCCTTGCTGACTGAAGATGCATAGCTTCCAAGACAGCACACGGACGTTCAATGTAGTAAGTCTATACAGCTGTGTTTCAGGACCTCTGGTACAAACTTCGGGAGGTGAATCCTCATATTAAAACAAGGAAAATAGTTCATATGAACACGCGCCCTATCATGCGTAGTTTCGGCGCTAGAGGGCCCCAAAGACGTCCAAAGGCGATTTATTTCGAACACTAACATGTGGGGCTGGCGGCCCAACGTTTCGTCAAAGAAATCAGAATTGGTCGTGCAGAAAATGAATGTCAGAAGTGATGGGAAAATGCGTGAGGGATTGCCCAAGAATTGGATAGCGAAACTGGGTCGAACAGCCCCGTTGGTTGCAAGTCGATACCTCACGCAGATGCAAAATAGGGAAGGAATAAAGAACGTTATGCGTGGTTGCATAATGACACAATATATTTCAAGGCGATTTATTTCGAACACCATCGCCTGCTACGATTACTTAGCGCCTTCCCACTTCGTACTCGTAGTATGTATTGCAGCGAACAAGTTTAGTTGATCTTTTCCCCGCTGTGGCGCTACTTACAGGCAATGGACAGTTTGACAGAAAATAACTATCAGCATGTAACTGAATGTAACTTTAATAAGTTTACTGTACTGCGGTTAAGTAAAAAAGTTTTCATATGAGTCGTTCACGTGCGATATGTGTAGTAGGCAACAGTTTCACAAAAGTTCCTTTCGTTTCATAATGATATTAAGATGATTAATTTTCCGAAAATCTTGAATTCTTAGAGAACAATGCTTAAGAAACGAAGGTTTATGGTAAGAAATAATAATAATAATAATAAAAATCCCTGAGAGAATACTATTAACTAGGTTGCAGATTAAAATTGTATGAAATTAATATGTCGTCGAAATAGATGAAATATAATTCAATTTAACATTTTTTGGTACACTACACAATACTCAACCAAAAAAAAAAAAAACTCATTTGGCATAAACAACTTATAGCCTCAGTACTTCACGACAATCACGATGACTATATCATCGCATTATACATATTCTGTATTTCTTTCTCACGTATAGGACTATATAGAATGAAATTGGCATCTACTGCTTCCCTGGGAATTTGAAGTTCGAAAGAGTTCAAGGTACAAATCATATTTCATGCCATACTCATCCAAAATAAATGCGATTCAACTCTTATGAGTTTGATATACACACGAAATGCGTCAAATGTTACCTATGTGCTACGAGTATCTCTCAAAAGAACCAGGATAGATTAATGCATTTTGTAAAGAAAGCGTATTACTTTCTGGCCAGCTACGTTTGGGAACTTTTCTGTTGTATTGCTTCCTTTTTACAATTTTCTCATATTTGCAGTATCCTACTTTGGAAAATCATACATTGCAACTGAGTATTGCGAAGTCATTATTCCCCGCACAGCAGAGAAATATTTTTAAAATATTTCCTCTGCCAAATAAGGAAACATGATATTTTCTGCATCACATATACAGAATTTCCCAAATATATTGTTAAAACATTTCGACAATACTTTAAAACCTTAAAAAAAAAAGTCCACAATACTAGTATTTCCCACACATTTTAAAAGCTTCTTTTATCTAATACGCGTATATACCACAAAAATAATTTTATATATTTATGTAATGTTTTCTTGTATTTTGGAAATGTTAAAAGGTTTTCGACGCATTAAAACAATGGAAATTTTATATCTTAAGAATATTTCCAAACATCATAAAATCATATCTGAACATAAAATAATATTTTTCTAGAGTATCCATATATTTTTAAAATGCTACTACTAGAAATATGCTTTAAAATGTTCAAGATAATAATAATAATAATAATAATAATAATAATAATAATAATAATAAGTACACATTTTGCAAATGTGGCGTATATCATTTAAAGAATACAGTATTTTCGGAAATAGTTCTAAAATATTTTAAGAATACTTCTCTGCTTTCAGGTACTGTCCCATAGTGCTGTTACCGCCCATAAAATTCATTTTATCATTTATTTATTATCAGGTACTGTCATTCTAGCGCGCTCGCTTTCTGAGTGTGGTCACGAGTCAGTTCCCGATTGAGGTCCAATGAACGGAGTGTATCGAAACTCACTTTACCAAAAACTGTAGGTCCCTTCCTTAGAAACTCTCCAGCTCGTTTTCGATGTCATGTCAGTTCAATCAATGAAAGTAAGGTTTTATTTGTCACCGAAAGGGAGAGGGAGAAATTATAGGGTAATATCCACAGGATGTGCTATTTACATGCGTATTTCAGAATCTCATACTCCGGGACAGCGCCAGAGAGGCAACAGGGAACTGAAGCCCCCTAAATCAACCTTAGCCCCCTTCTAGCTTCACAGTTTTCTTTATTTTATACCTGTCAAAAACTTCAGTCGGGGCCCCCGACTTCTTCAGATGTAATATTGTAGCATCCCCCCAGCACTTTTGCCCAGGCACAGTCGCTGCTCATAATTTAAAAATAAATATATACATTAAAAACGGGTCACACAGCGATAACAAGCATAAGAAGCTGAGTTAGAACTAAAAAAATGGTCCATATTGGATTAGACTGAAAGTGGACGATAGAGTTTTAAGTGTTCGCTTTGAATGATATTGATTAAACACTCCAGTATGGCTAAATATAGAGCTCATTGGATAGCACTGATGCGGTCATGGGACACGGGAAAATTAGTGGTACCTGAATAATGTTGAATACAGTTTCCGCTTTTAGAAAAGGAGCTTGCTAGTCAAACATTGTGAGATGTAATATGTCCGTGCAAAAGTATTGTTTTATAAATGTTTTGTGAAAAGTGTTTTCCCGCCCTATAGGAAAACAGGTAAGTGAGGTACCAGAAAAAACAAAGGAAGTGACGGGAAATTTTCTCCCCCTTTCCTCCCCTACAAATAAACCGTTGAAAGCCACTATCAAGTAGATTGATACGTTAGTAAAGGATTGTTCTTACATATAATTATTTGTAGTGTTCCTTGTGAATACGTTGATTTTCATTTTAATAGATTGAGGTTAATAAACAATTCCATTTTTGTGGGATAATTAGCAAAACAAAAATATGTTGTTCTGTTCATCTCTATAACATTTTCCAGCTTTACAACTCTGTTTACAGCCAAGAAACCAGCTGACTTCTTTGTATGCCTGTAAGTAGTAATGTGCATTTTCTGAACGAGCAAGTCTGATTTCTTTAACGAAACGACAAGCCGCCAGCTCTACAACTATTAGTATTAGAAAGAAATTGCCTTGAAACACTGTTTGAACGTCTTTGGGGCCCTCTAGCGCCGAAACTACGCATGATAGGGCGTGTGTTCATGTGGACTTTTTTCTTGTTTTGATATGAGGATTCACCTCCCGAAGTTTGTACCAGAGGTCCTGACACACCCTGTATATAGTTCAATGAATGTCCAAAGGGCGTCCAATGGATATTTCAGCGTACCTGCAATTTCCGCCTATATGGACATGGTACGTATGTGAACTGGACATTCCAGTGAACGTACAAAGTCCACCTATATGGAGATAATTATGTATATCCAATGGACATCTCAACGAACCTACAATGTCTATTCATATGGACAATAGACATGAAGTGAACATCTACTGGACATCCAATGGACGCCGAAGGAACATTAGAATTATGTAGACTTTGTCGCATATTACGTCAACTTCTAACTACTTCTCACTGAAAAAAATATTCTTGGTCTATACAAAATATATGTAGTATGAATGTTGCGAGAGAGCTCTGCTACTTTGTTTTTAAGGTATAATTTGAAAAATCTACAGCTGTCTGCGCAGGAATTCGAACTTATGATCTGATTTGTAGTCAGTAACTTTCCTCACTACACTATGGGAGCACTGCCCAGTGCTACTACATTATTAATCCATTTATGTTACGAGGTAATAATATTTAACTGTTTCTCAAGGAGAGATAGCTGTATAGGTTTGAAGTCGATACTGGGGTGGTTGATTAGATCATGCGTTAATACTGTGAAAGAGAAAAATCAAACAAGCTTCGAGACACGTCATTACTGCATCACAATATTTGAACGAAGCTATACTTTGTTCTCCCCTGGCAAGAACTCGCTTACGCGTCCATTGTATCCAACTGACTGTGCAGGATACAAAACATATTGTAATTTTGACTCTACTCATCATCTGACACCCGAGGCACGTGCTCCCCTAGCCCCGCTGAAACGTTTCGTCTCAACACCAAGTTAGTTTATTTAAACTACATCGAACTGTATGGGAGCTTATCGTTGTAACTTAGATTTGTGCGGATTTCCAAGAAAATGCTCACTAGATGTATGACTTTCGCAACACGTTCTCCAATGTAGTCATTTTCTGCTGCATAAGTAAGCCCAATTTCTGGACATTCATTGCACCTCCACAATGTCTTGCACATGGACGTCCGCAATGGCTTAGTAACATTCATGTTATGGACATTCACTCTGTTCTACATATTTCCATGATATCCATTAGACATCCACAATATCCTTCTTCGAGACATCTATTTGATAAACATACAGTGGACGTCTACAATGCTCTTCACATGTGCATCCATTTGCTGGATATCCATTGCACGTACACAGTGTCCATCTTCGGGTCATCAAGTGGACGTCCACAATAAATGTCTTCGGAACATTCAATTCTGGACATGCTATGTACATCTATTTAAGGTTAATGGAGTCTATCTTCTGACCTTCCATTTTCTGTGCGTCTACTGGACGTCCATCTCATGCCCAATATATACATATACATAAGATGAATGTACCAATACATGTATGAACGTCCTGTGCTGATAGGTTCCTTTTTTTTCAGCACAATGGAGCTCCGTCCTACTATTGGTCATCAATGGACTGATATTCAGTTTCCGGTCGCTGTATTGGTGGACGTGGCTCAATGGAATGACCTACTAGATCATCTGATCTCATACCCCTCGACTTCTTGCTGTGGTGTTACATGAAGCAACTCTTGTATGCAGACAAAATTCGTAATGTGAACCATCTGAAAGTCAGAATCATCGAGTTCCACAACAACATCCTAGCGGGCGTGCTTCTATCAACATCTCATGAATAGACTATGCGTCTGGAGCTCTGCACTCAACACATCATGTAGTATCACACTTTCAGTGACGATACTTGATACTGTAACAAGTAGGTAATATCCAACAGGTGGAATGACTTCCTGGGAACATTCTAATGTTGTATGATAAGTCGCACGATCCGCTTGCCGTTTGACAAAATTGACCTTCATCCAATATGGCGAATTTAAAGATGGCGGCCACGTTGATCATATACTTCAAAATGTTGCCCCTCCCCACCATTGAACATTTTGGTGCTCCGAAGCTTAATTTCCTTGTCTGTTTATGAACTATAAGGCTGTGCTGGGATTTTTGAACCACTCTACATATTTAGTATGCTACCATTTCGGAAAATGGTGGATAGAATTCTCCAAATAGAAAATGACGCAAAAATTGGTTTTTTCTTTGCATTAATCGCTCCCTTTGACACTAACTTTGAAATCTTAATCCTTCTGGTTCGCAAACTACGAAAGCCTTATTACGCGAATCCTTTGAAAAACACGCGTAAAAAATGTCGCACCAAAATCAAGATTTTCTGAACTTGCTAAAGGTCCGCAACATAAATCCGCAATCGAAATTTCTACCGGAGTATATGGTGGATGCAGTACTATTATTTTCTATCTGAATCAGATTTTCCTACACCACCTAAAACCCCTTAAATTTTGATAGACACCTCCAAAAAATCTCCCCACAAATTTTTACGAACATCTTTCAAAATAAATGTAATCTATACATCTTAACATCAGCGAAGGTTTAGGACATTTTTAATACAAGGGTACCTATAATTTCAAGAAATGTATTACAAATTTCTGTGTTTAAAACTTTATTCTTAAATGTATATATATATATAAAAAGCTACATCCATTTACACGCAACATATCATTACTTGAAAGGGCGATGTTTGTGTTTTAGAAACACTAGGACTGGCCAACATTATTTAATCTTTCTGTGCTACGCATCTGGTCAATTTTAAACTTCTTTCAGTTGTGTGCCTGTGAAAGTTTTAGTCATTTTGTATAACCTGCGTCATACATATAAAACTAAAAGTGAAGCGAGGCAGCTCCATTCTGAATTACTTTAGCAATAAGGAAAAAAAAAAGCAGAGTTGAAATTAACGTTGCAATCACCACAGTGTGATACGTTCCTCCAACACATATATAAAGATGATTCGGACTACTATTGTTAAAGAAACCTTCTACTACATTTGTTTTAATTTTATTGTCAAGACTGTGAAGCCGCTAGCAAGACTCAGCAAGAGACTTCAAAGTGTCAGTAATGCTATTTGCAATGCCATGACGTTGGTGAACGCAGCTGATTCATAAATTTTGTGTTACAATATGGACGAATTTCTAGACTATCACAAGAAATGATGACTTCTACAGAGCAGGCAAATTTTGTTTATATCGATGACGTCTCAAAGTAAAAGATGAAGAAGATCGGACAAGTATTGGGATGCAATAGTAGAAAATGTTAGGAACAGAGCCCTATTTCATGAACATAATCTGCAAGTCTACAATCTGCACATTTCACGTCGTAAAAATTGAAGCGTGTGCAGTAAATGTGTTTCATGAATAGCTGAAGAATCCAAGAAAGAATGTTTGACGGCACACAGCATGCTAATAGACTTGGTTCTTAAAACTGGAGAAGAGATCAAGAAACACTAAAAACAATCCCACCATGGTACCTCTAGGATGGTATTTGAAACTTGCCCAAAAATGACAAGGTAAACAAGCACGTAAGAGTTAAAATTTACGTTCGAATCTCTGATTCTTTACAGTGACATGCGCCAAATATGCATCGCTTCTTGCGGATTCTTTACATATACAAAATGGGGAAAAATTAGGGGCAATATACTAGCATCGAAAAGTTTTCATGAAATAAAGGAAACAGTTCCTTTGAAGATATGTAAAAAACGAGCGTAGTTTCGGAGATAAAGGCGTCCGAAGTGAGGACAGCATCGTCATAAACAACGTCAAAGATCGACAAAATAATGACGTAAGTCGTGTCTTTTCAGCAAATCATAGTCAAACGTATACCCACAACATCTATCTGTGCAAAGTTTATGATTGACAAATGAAGCTTACAGCGAATTTCTATATATGCATGTTGCACAATGTTAATTGCTTGACAACGAAATTCTTACATTGCAAAACCAGTCTATGCGGCAGATCTTCAATCATAAAACGTGTTCAGGTGTAACTTCCATTATTAGTTGCTAATCCGACATGGCTTACGTCATTATTTGTCGAGGTATTACGTCATTTATAATGATGCCGTGCTCATTTCGGACGCCTCTAGTTCTGAAATTATGTTCCATTTTACATTTCTTCAAACAAGTTTTCTTTTTGGTTTGCTGAGAGCTTTTCTTTTGAACCCACCCCTAAGCAAAAAATTCTATTCAGATCAGAGATTTTCACAAGATTTTCGATCTAGAGAGGTGTAAGTATTTATGGAATAAAATTGACACTTCCGGTGATGTCGTCTAGAGAATTTCAAGTTAAATTACAATCGTAAATAAATGGTATTATATTCTGGAAGACACAACTTGTTTCAAAGAGATGACGGTGATATGAAACATGTCAATTCGCCCAATACGCAAACTACTTCCAAATATGTACAATCTCAGTTTACTATTTATTCATAAATGTGATAGGCACAGTTACTACATTATAAAAGGTTTTACAGTCACACAAAAGAAGCATTCTATTATACGTCAATGCCCATGTTCTCTTTCACCTACATTACACAGATCTACTTGAAGATTAACACCAAGCACATTTAATATAATATGTGGTGACATTTCTTTAAAAGGCGAGATACCTATTCTTCGAGATCGAGTGATTTGTTTCCTTTGTTTTTTTTTTTGTTTTGTTTTTGTTTTTTAATGGACTTATTAGATTCCGATGTATCGACGAATGAAATAGGTTATCAGTTAAACTAGTCATTTTTTTTCCTAAACAAAAAAAGAAAGTATCAAAATGCAACAGAAAATGGGTACATTTAGTTGAAATAGCAACACTGCATCGTCAACGTATCTTTACCGAATGGAGATTTCTGTGCTCTTGGCTATCTTCGATCCTTTAGACCTCTCTGGCCCACACAAGTAGACAACGGAGTAAAACATCAGCATCTGGTGTTCCAATATAGAGCCGAAACATCCAAAAATGCAATTGCGCTTTACGAACAAAGCCTAGAAACGTGAAAGAAATGTAACATCTATATAATCTTGAACAAGATGTTTCCACAGTGACGTCGAATTCATGGCTAATATTAGAGTATAAAATGTTCCCTGTCACAGTACCACTACAAGCGAAATGCTATTTTCTTTTAGTCAATGCTGATATAAACTGCCCACTATTACTTTACTGTCTCAGATTTTTCCTGCTGTTCAACAGAGTAACATGACTATTGTTATCATTACATCTGCGCCATACGCAGTCTCTACTAATACTAATACCTTCATTTAGATCCCTCGGAGAGTGTTATAAAGTCTAATTGTGTAAAATGAGTTTTATTTCGTACTTTTAAACAGAACTGAAAAAATATATACGTCTGTCCACCAAAAAAAAAAACAAAAAAAAACTAGTTTATTGATCTGGCGTATAATGACTATGTTAAACATTATAAATTAACATACTTTATTTCAAAAATTGTTGTTTGTATTTATCACAAGCTAACTTGTGCACTAAAACGATTTGCGTTATTAAATGTAAATGTATGTTTTCATTCAAAAACCGGTTTTCAATTTTGCCTCAAAATGTGGTGTTTGGCTTTCTACCTAGGTATGAAATTATGTTCTCTCTTCAAATTTCTGATTTTCCTTGAATTTATTTATGGCCTTTAAGGTATCTATGGTTCAGGTCAAGATAGGGTACGTGAAGGGATGCGGGAAGGAGTCAACCAGGCTCTAATTTGAAGGTACCATCCCGGCATTTGTCTGGAGACTGATAAGAAACCCTGGGAAAAACCAAGTCAGGATAGGATGGTCAGCCATTGACATCGAACCCAGGACCTGAATACGAAGCCAACGCCCTTCCAACTTAGTTACAGCCATTCCAGTTTTGACTTTTTTCATAACTGTGCTTCTTTGTGTGGAGGTTCACTGAGAACTTAGAATTTGAATTTAACTTTTAAGACCTTTAGGCAACTTTGCTCAGGCCGGAGATCTCTTTGAATTTTATTTTATGTTTAGTTTTTCCTGCTATAATATTTGGTTTCAGAAAGGAAAATTGAAGAAGAAATGGAAAAGAGAACTCGACATTTAAGTCCTATCTAATCGGTTACTTTTTTTTAAAATACCAATCTCTAGTTCGAAGCAATATTCTTTTCAAGAGTTTGTTCTGGATACCTTGAAATCAATTAACACTAAAAGCAGTTGATGAGTTTGAGTTTATATACTTAATGATTTTGTTCAGTTCAATCATACTGTGAAACTCAATATCCCCGTTTCTCTTTCTCTCTCTGTGGAGAGTGCATTCAACACTTACGTTGACATCAAAATATGAAAATAGAAGACAAAAAACTGGGATATTATAAATGCAGAAAGACATACACGTCTTATTACACGAGATGAAAAACACAAGAAAAGAAGGAACAGACAATGTTTCCCTATTATCGTTGACATCAGCAATATTACCTTCTACTCAATATATACAAGAGCACAATAAATTGAACAGAATGCCCATAGAAACGCCACAAACCGTAAAACATTTCTTTGAAGACATAAATTTTTACTAATTTGGAGTTAAAAGTGCAGAAGGTAAAATGACAACTACAAATTTCTTTTAAGCTGACATGGCAGTTATATCTGTATTCAATGTAATTGGGGGTTGGACGAAACGGAGATGAACAGGACGTGACAAGTAGAAAAAAATCTCTTCTTTTTCCTTCCATTTTTTTTTTTTAGCTCTGTAGCTTTAGGTTGCATTTTTTTCCCTCAAAGCTACATGCATCAATTTACTTTTTAAAAGAGGTTTCTGACATCATATTAGAAAAATGCTTGTGAAGTGAAACATCCTTTTGTACTGTAGTATCAACCTCATTTGCTGTCTGAGGATGTCAAAGAAAGGAATTTCTTTAAGTTGAAAAAAAAATGACACGACGGAGGAAAATGAGCAAACAAATGAAGAAAATGTCTCAAGATTGTCAATTTAAATCTGAAACAACTGTCAACTTCATGAAGAGGTAATAAGTACCTCCCTTCTTTCAAATAAGAGCACTACACTTTTTGGAAGTGATGTTCCTCATTTACCTTAAATTCCTTTCTAAACATATTTTAATCATTCTATACACGGAACTATTTCAAGATATATCTTGCTATGAAATAATACTGAGAAGCTATATTTTTTAAAAAATAAAAAGAGTAAACTACTCGTTCATCAGTTTATGAACTTTTCAGAAGCGGGAGTTGTGAGGCACGGGAAAACTCGCTTTTCTCGTCTCCCGACTAACTTATATAGTGCTACATCCACTGTATGAATTAAACTCAATCGCCTTCCAGTTCCACTGTATGAGGACCATGTTCGTAACGATAGTTAAGAAGCTTTCGACCGTAAAAGATAAATGCTTCGAAATTTTTCAAGGTAACACAAAAATACAACGCAAATGCAGTAAACTTTCTCTTGGACTATAGAATACACATACACACATTATATATACAGGGTGACCGCCCTGTTGGTATAGTGGTTAGCATTGCTGACTACGGATTGAGGAGTCCCGGATTCGATTCCCGCCGCTGCCAAGGATTTTTTTCAAATGCGTGTGGGACTGGAACGATCATCACCCAGCATCGTGATGCAATTGGGGAGTTGCTATGAATAAAAGACAGGTTGGGAGAGGAGACCTTAGCTTTCACTGTGACCGCCACTGTCTGGTCAGCGTGGGAGCAGTAAACCAACCTCCTCCCTCCTGGGAGAGGTCTCATCGTAGTGGATCGAATATGGCTGATTTATTACTATTATTATATGTACAGGGTGGTGCAACCAAAAGTTTAACCCTCTTATTTCGTAGTTTTGAGGGGGACGAAATATTATGACAAATTTAAGCGTGGTGTTCCATTCCCTGCGGTCTAGTGGCAAAACCTTATTTTTTTAAAAATGGCAACATGGGCCAAATAACACATTACTTGAAAACTTCCTTGATTCAATTTATAAAAATATTATTTTGGAATTTCAAAGGAATCGCATACTTCGGAAGAAATCGCATTTCAAAGTTTTACTTATTATGCATACGAAATTCTCGAAAGCAGTAATATTTTACACATTAAACCTTATGAATACTGTCATCTGCCAATTATACAGTAAAAGCAACATTATTAAGCTTACTTATGTTCAATATGAATCGTGTATCCCCATTAGCTACGGTCTAGTGGCAAAACCTTGTTGTTTCGTAAATAGCAACATGGGTCAACTGATACTTCATTTGAAAGCTCCGCTGATACTATTTATAAAAATACTATTAGTTTGTAAATTCAGTGAATACTTTATGATATTATCGAGCTCTGAACTGATACAATCTATAAATTTAAAAAAAAAATCGTTAGTATTCATAAGGTTTATTATGTAAAATATTACCGTATTTGAGAATTTCCTATGTATAATAAGTAAACTTACTTTTTACTAGTGCACAAAAATCTTTGAAACAAGAAATGTTAATACCAAAGTCCATGTGCCGAATCACGTGAACTTACGTTACGTGGTGGATTTAGGTCTTATTTGTAATGGACACCTAAGTAGGACGGAATATATCAGTACTGTCTCTAAAAATTCCTTTGCAACTTTACATTCTTTGAGCAGACTTAAAAATGTTCCTACCATCTCACTTAAGAAAATGCTTGTACAGGCCTTAGTAATGCCTCGTGTGGATTATTGTAACGTAGTTCTCGCTAACCTGGATACAGCGCACACTTACCGGCTACAGCGCATTCAAAATGCTTCAGTGCGTTTTATATTTTCTTAAACATTATGACCATCTAACATGCGATGGCTAAAAAGTCTCACAACAACAGAAATGGCATTCTTTAGTGCTTCTATTTAAAATTCCACGGGCTCGGTAACCCTCATATCTTTCACAACGTTTTACGATCCTAAGCGATCATCACAATCGTGACACTATGTCTCGCACGAACCAATTAGTTTCTATTCCTTACCATAACTTAACCTTTTATTCGAAGTCCTATATGGTTTCTGTATCCCGCAAGTGGAACGAACTGCCAATTTCTATTAGGGACTTAACTTCATTAACAAGTTTTAAATCTATGCTTTACAACTACCTCTTAGAGCAATAATAACTAACGTAAGTTTCAATAGTATTCTCTAAGATCGTCAAATTTTAACAAATGAATGCTAGTATCGCTTTAGCTGTCAATACATATTTAATTGTAAGTTGATAATGTTAGTCCGGAACATAGACGTGATTCGGCACATGGACTTTGGCATTAACATTTTTTGTTTCAAAGATTTCCGTGCACTAGGAGCTGAGTTAAGGCCCTGTTACGGATTTCGTGAACTACCCCGTATAAATCCATGTAATTTGTTTACAGCTTAAAAAACCCTGTGTCAACTAAGGATACGTAATACACAAACCACACTATAGAGAACATTAATGTCTGCAGTTCTCCGATAGATGCACTGTTATGCTCGTTAGTTTCTTATCAAAGGGCCGTTGGTTCGATCCTCAGAGACGTTTGGATCATACTGGTTCGGAATCTACTGGAAACTGTGGGTAGTTCTTATCGGACGAAAACAATGCTATACCAGAATCGCTTTACTCTGCTCAGCGACGTTCGAGTCACAAACATGTTTATCGCAGAACACTCAATCATTAATCCTCATAATCGAGATCGAGAATTTGCATTGTCCTGAACTAGCACACCGCATGAAATATATACCAAGTCTGGGTTCTATGCTTGAGAGAAGGAGAGATTGAGTGACAAATATTCGCATTACTGGTATTATTTGAGGTTGATGAAGACTCTTCAAATGCAATCTGGTGATAAAGCATATCATTAACAAGAACATGTGATTCAACTATACACTTTTGCTACATTATGACATTTTAAGAAACATAGAGTAATTGGGGGTGAAGTGGGTATGTTTCAAACATTTTGCAACATATCTACCGTATATTTGTATTCAACTGAAAACTTATTCGCAATTTGTACACTTTGAACTTTCTGCAACAAAGTAAATATAGAGCAACACAAAAATATCGTAAGACAGGAAAAAAACAAGAAATATTAATGTCTAAATTACTCACTTCACCCCGAGTGAAGGGGTGAAGTGGGTAGAGACATGGGGTGAAGTGGGTATAGAAATAGCTTCAAATGTGCAGTGTGAACTAGTCCACCAGACGTTAGGACAAGTAAAGTGAACTAGTCCACCAGACGTTAGGACAAGTAAAGATAGAAATCCTTATCTTCAGTTTGAGTCAAGAACGAAATTATATGGATAACAATGGGGACTGTGACAAATGCTATCAATTGTTCGAAATAAAATTGTAATGTTTTATCCACTAGATAGGTGAAAAGTGACTCAGAACTTTGAAACTGAAGGAGAGACTCACATGGGACATCGTGAGGTACAGAAAAAAATTCTCGACACAATGTGAACTAGAGTTAAGGCTTTCTTGCGTACACTAGCATAGAAGAAACAAGAATTTATATTTTTCTATAAACAAGGTCCACATGCTTCCTTCTCCACTGGAATCTGTGGGATGGAGTAGAGAAGGGGTTAGTACGGAATAAAACAACAGTCAACATTTGCAACACACAACCTGCAACTAATTAGAAGCACCAATGCAGTATTGATGATATCAAGCACCACATTATTGGCACTGTATCCAGTTGAGAAATTTGCTGGACGTCGCACTCGTGAAAGATTTTTCGCAGAACCCGCACACGTTAGCGTCGATAGAAGTATTTTCTGTACGCGAGAATTCAGAGTGAAGAGACCGAGTTTTTCCCGCTCAATTTCATAATGATATGGTCTGTACATCGGACTGAAGAAAAATCCTAGATTTTGTCCCTCTCAATTTCGCAATATGGTCTGGAGACGTCAGTATCTCAGAGCCCTGCCTTGCTATCCAACTCTTCTCCACTGACGGTCTCTTGCGAGGTAAAGGTAGAATTTCTCGTGCTCCTGTTACGGGATTGGACGCAGATCCTATTGGTAACTATTAGGCAAGTGCAAAAGTTCTACCACTTTTTGATTAGTCGCTGGTGAAAGGCATAATTTACTGGGAGGTGATCATGGGACAATAAATTTTCAACTTTAATTTTTCAATAGCACACTGCATTTTAATTTGAAATGCATAACTTTGTCATAAATAAGATACGTTATTATTCAAAATAGTCAGTTATGTGATTTTCATTTGAATGGAATTAGCAATTCATAAAGGCCAGTTTGACTAACAATTTGTTGGGTAACGGGTCAGGTTACAATTACTTAGTTCACAGGTATGATGATTATGAATCGGGCTGGGTCTAAAAAATTCGAACCGTGGATCGTGAATGTGGCATTTTAAAAGCATTTTCGATTGTATTTTGAATTCAATGCGGACGAAGTTGGGGGCGAAGCCAACTAGTTTAATCTGTAAATACAACCCGGCATGGCGCACTGGTAGAGCGTCGTCTTGGGAATCGGGAGGGACTGAGTTAGATCTCAGCTACCAGCCATCCTGACGGGATTTTCCAGGATTTCCCTCGCTCACACCAGGTGAATACCGGCATGATGACATTATGTAGGCCCTGGCCGCTACCTTCCCACATAATCACCCCTCCCCTTTCCCAGCCTGAACCTTAGGTTAAAAGCCTAAATAAATTCAGTTCAATTCACCTTAATCTATAAATCGTGTTATATAATTATGTATACACCAATGATAAATTACACATCACTATTGAACGTACATACGAATGAAGTACACGTACCCACTTCATCCCATTTTACACCTTTTTTTTTCGTTGCCACTTTCTTACTATTCCATGCAGGATCTACATCAATATCTTTTCCATATGTACAATGAAACCTTGCTCTGCGATATGGTGCAATCTGCACTCCAAAGCTGTGTGATGAATACGAAATACAGCTTAAGTTCTCATGTTTAACATTTATAAGAACGAAAAATCCATGAGGGTCTTATTTACCTTGATGCAAATACATGTCTTCTGACACGTCTCTTGCGCGTTGTTTTCGTGACTCACTCATGCAGTAGGGCCCTCTTGAATGACTGCAGCGCTGATAGTACTTGGTTCTCTCTTTCATGTCATTACGATGTTGCTAGATCTACATAACCTTAGCATTACCCACTTCACCCCTAATGACTCTATATGGGACAGTAAGTTGTGGAACCAACTCAATCGGTTATGGGCACCACCCATCCTTCTATGCGTTGTTACCCTCTATCAGAAACGTTAGATAAGAATCAGATATGCGTAACAGCACACTGTATCTCTTCATCTTAAGAACGTTAGATGCTGCTTATAATTTATAAACGCCCGATAGATAACGAGATATGCTTTACCTTCTGAGCATAACTGCTCACTAAGACATACTTAACGATACAAATTCAAAATCGGGAATTATCGGGAAAGATGGTCAAACTTCGATTCCTCGAAATCTAGGATATTCCAAACATCAAATTCAAATAAATAATTGGACAAAAGTACCATTCTTACTAATGGGACGAAAGCTTCTATCTTAATTCTTATCGGCGCATTGAATCGGGACGGACTTACTAGTTGGACCACAAATATACTAATATCTGAAAAAAAAAATCAAATTGATAAAAAAAATGTAGTAATATCTGAAAAAAAAAATCAAATTTATAAAAACCATCTAATTAATTTTTGATACTGACTGAACTGAAAATACAATATTTCAACCTGCCACTCGAATTTCAAGAAAACTGAATTTTAAGTACATATTTTGCTTAATACTGTACATTCAAAATGGGAGATTTCTGAAAAATAAAAGATGTATACACCCTCTACACGCTTGTATAACCAATATAAGTTTGCTTTCGGTATTACTGATATAGTGGCAGTTATTTTTTTAAAAAAAATGTTTCCTTAAATGCAACGCACAATCGCACTTGTACTCTATACAGAGCGACAAGGAAAATAAAAGTAGAAAATCCTAACCTTCCTTGGAATCTTTAGCTTCTGTACATTTTATTACAATCGACTTGAAGACGAAGTAAACCTAGCGAACTGCAGACACGCCGATTTCCTTGAAACTACGGGAAAATATAGTGCAAGTGAAAATATTATGAGCCCCGTTTGCCGTTTTGGCCCATAAAACGATTTAGGGTCAGTTCTACAATCGACCGCTAAACTTCTAGTCATCGCTAACTTGAGGCTAACTCTCATTTTGCGTACTCTCATTGGTCAAAATCAAACTTGGCCTCAACTTAGCGCTGACTAGGAGATTAGCGGTCGATTTTAGAACTGACCCTTACAAATGTTATTAATCAATCTTCCCACCTGAAAATCACGAAAAATGAGAAAGTTCATGACTATATTAAAATTGTCATAACTTTGTCAATTTTCATCCGATTTTGCACGATTTTTTTTTAACTGAAAGGGAAACAATCCTCTATACAACTGATGAGTTTAATTTGTCATTACAGTTTATAATGAAACCTATTTCCCCACCGATTCGGTTATGGTGAAATAGCTTTTCTAAGCAATTCCATAGTACTATGCCCATGTACTGAAATATATTGGCAATTTCCTCAAAAGTTTTTTTTTTTCACGCGAATGTCAATTCCTATATTATATAGTTAATTCAAAAACTGCTCTTATGGTTTATAAATTAATATTTCGAAATACAAAACAATAATGGAACAATAAACAATTTTTTATAATTTAGTAAAACGGTCATTAGTATGTTAATATATCTTTTCAAAATGCGATGTGTGTGAATAAAACACAACATAAACAAATAAATGTAAACACACACAAATAGTGTATACGTAAACGATAAAGTGTAGCAGAAGACGCCAACTGCAAGTGGAGAAACTTGGAGTTACTGAAGTCACGCCTACAAGAAGAGCTGGAGAGACCTATAAAAGGTCCACACGACACCTAAAGATTATCACTTCACTTCAATCCGAAAAAGTGGTCACCTCTTCCTAACCCCTCTGACTTGGTCTGGAGCCAGAGCCCCAACCTCTACCGCCGACTTGGTCTAGAGTCGGAATACCTAATCCTCTCTGACTTGGTCTGGAGTCAGATCCTATCTATCGCTAAACTCCTCAAGCTGACCTAGATCAGAAACATAAATCGTTACAAGTATGAAGGTGATCCATTAGTATATATCTCGATACAGCCTATGTTCCAGGCACTCTGTTAATAAAATGTATTACTTATTTATAATTAATCGCATATAGATGAACTTTTTATAATAGAAAGGTGTCGGTAAAAGTCAACCGTCTCCTTGTTCTTATTTAATAACCACGACGCTATCGATCCCAACGGTCGAAAGGCTCTATCTAAAATCTATTAACAGCCAACAACATAAAAGATCATTACGATATTGACAATATAATATATTAGTAATATACTGTCAATATATGGCCAATATATTGCCAATGTATTTCAGTACTTGGGTATACTAGGGAATTGCTTGGAAAAGCTATTTTACCATAACTGAATCAGTGGAGAAGTAGGTTTCAATATAAACTGCAATGACAAATTAAACTTGTTAGTCTTATAGAGGATTGTTTCCCCTTCAATTTTAAAAAATCGCGCAAATCGGATGAAAATTGACAAAGTTATGACGATTTTAATACAGTCACGAATTTTGTCATTTTTCGTGATTTCAGGTGAGAAGATTGGTTAAAAACATTTGCAAATCGTTTTACGCGCCAAAACGTCTAATGGGGCTTCAAATATGTTCGCTTTCACTATACTTTCCCGGAGTTTCAAGGAAATCGGTGTCTATACTCTATAGTTCCCTAGGTTTACTTGTTAGATGGGTGCTTTCTTTTTAAATCGAAAATACGCACGTTCTCTTACACGTATGCAACCCTGCAAGTCCATAGTGTGTTGTTGGTTGCAGCCTACCAGTAAAACAAGAAAAGACGTACAGAGGGGGCGGGGCACGTAGAAGGGAGTGATGTGCAAATACTAAATTACAGAAGAATGTACTGAAATATAATTCCTTATTATTTGTTGTTTCTCAAGTCTTCAGACAGTATGGCCATTAATATTGTTGATTTGGGAAGGAAGGAAAAGGAAGCAGCAACCATTTCGACGAACAAGTGTACTGTAATGTCAATTACATAGTGACAGTATACATAGAGTTACCAGGACTCGACCAGGAAGTTTCGCAGGTAAATTGTTAACCGAAGGAAAAAAAAATAACTATCATTTTTTGTCATATTCCGCATCGGTTTTTAGATACAATGGTTCCAATTTGAAGTCCAAAATAGACTTCTTACAATGGACAATAAAATTATTTCGCGATAAATCAAACCCTTATGCATCAGAGTAATAGTACGTTTGCAGGATTTAATTTGGCTCAGTACCTAGACACCGGAAATTCAAATGTAATATAATCAGATTATCAATAATACCAACCTGGTAAAATATACCCAGTGAACATTAATAATGTTCACTTGAAACATTACATCTGACGTATTATTCATAGCGTGCAATACTGCATGCTGTTTTTCACATGATGTTTAAGATCACTCAGGGATCCAAATATCAAACAAACTAACAAAGTGTCATATGTGTGAGAAAAAGAACATTACGAGGGGGTACCCAAAAGAAACCGGAATCATTCTCTGGTGGCCGGATCCGTTGTAGTACATGCTTCCGCCGATTGCTGCCTCTTGGTAGGATCCTTTTGCATCAGTATACCGACCGACCGACCAAGGTTACTATAGAGAATATAGTAACCTTTGGAGCAGCGTTGTCGAGTGAAGTCGTGATACCACGTAATAAATATTTTTGTTAAGTGCCTCTTGCTTGTTCCGCGATTTTCATGATGACTGAAAACTGGAAACAACGCGTGAGGCTATGAAAATCTGTTTTCTGTTTGGGGAAACAGCTGTAATGCTTGAAACGGCTTACAAGAAAGCTGCTCTGGGAAAAACAAAACTACGATATTTTTTTTATTTTTTTTTTTGCTTCGAGGCCACTTGAAGACCAACCTAACTCAGGGCGACCCTCGACCTCCCGAACGGATGAAAACATCGCCAGAACTGGTGGAGTGATTATGGAAGACCGTCGTAGAACCACTGATAAACTTGTTGATTTATTTGGTGCGCCTGAAGTTCCTGCCAACGGACTTTGAGCACGAAATTGCAAATGAAAAGAGTTGCAGAAAAACACGTGCCTCAGCAGCAGACAATACCTTGATTGCGACACGATTTTTAATGGAAAACAACATGATCCAGCTTTTGCACCCGCCATATTCACTCGAACTTGCTCCGAGTGACTTTGTTTTATTCCCCCCAAATAAAAAAAAATCTCAAAAGAAAACGTTTTGCAGATGTGGAAGCGGTGAAGGAAAAACGACGGAGTCATTAAAAGGTGTCACTTGGCAAGAGTTTAACGGCTGCTTTGAAAATGGAAAACTCGTTTAGACCGGTGCGTTTCATCAAATAGACAGTACTTTGAAAGCGATTCGAGTTGTAGCACCCAAAAATAAATACACACAATTTTATTACAAAATTCCGGTTTCTTTTGGGTACCCCCTCGTATATCAGACTGGTACGACTGAGAACCTGATAAGATCACACATTTTAACTTACAATATCTAACGTACATGTTAACTTTGAAAAACGCCATTTTACTTTAATACGTCGTTTATAATTGATCGAGAAATATTAATTTGATTTATAACTGTCAGGGAACGATTTTGAGCCTCACGTTGTAAACTCTGTAGCTCGAAAACGAAACGTAATTCAACTTTTTTCTTGTTTGGTGTTAGGAACTCTGTTATACCCTGTATGTACATATTATGGGTTGGTGTTTTGCCTCAAGGTTCAATAAAATATGAATCAATATTTAACTACTAGAGATCATCTCTCAACGATTTACAACGAACAAGTAAAAAAAAAAACAAAAAAAACTTATAATTGCAAGTAGAATAAGCCTAAAGTTCACAATATGTTTTCCTGTTTTAGCCTCGCATAATCGAACGCCTCATTCTAAATTATGCAAATTTATTAATCAGGGAACTGTCAGGTATACTTCTTTTGTACTGATAGACCGTATCGGACCAGGCGTCGTTGCGTGTAATGTCAACGGATAGTCCCTTGGTCAAAAATACCCCTCTATGTCTTCGAAGCAACCTGTGAGAAAAGTATCCCTCTCTCTTTCTCTTCAAATAAGCCCTGCCTGACAATGTCCTCAGAGCAACTCATGCCCGTAATTAATCCGACGAGGTATTACTCGACATGTGACGATGTTCCCAGGCTCTTCTCTGCAACGATATTTATTTACACTATCCTTCTCAACAGCCCCGAAAACAAAAGAAAAGGGAAAATGGCTCTGCAAAGAGAAAGCATCCCTATGCCCTCACCTATGTTCCTCTCAGCTTAGAAACATTTCTTGCACTATTGTCACAAGAAGCATAATATAGTCTACTCGCATTATTTTAAAAATGACGTGAAGACGTGCCAAAAAAAAAAAAAAAAACATCCTCCATATTACGTTGTTTCAGTTTCAATAAAAAAAAGAATGGCTACAAATGGGAGATGATCTTTGCCAACTTGGATTTCATAGCTTTAACCATAAAGGAATTAGAAGGAGACTACTTTAACCAGCCTTACTACGAAAACCAACTGAGAACAAAAATTGCCGTCGCTCCGTTATGTGCAGCGCAGTCCACCATATTCCTCATGGAATAAAAGTGAAGTATTATACTGACAATAATGGCGATGAATTGTGTCGTATTTCGTTGCACAAACGGGTAGAGCAAGAATAAGTCTTTCCATTTACCGCTGGCAATACATACACGCTTATGTGACGAAAATGCGATTATATTAGCAGTGAGCTATTGAAAACCGCTACTTTCATGTCACAAACTGGCGTACGTGATGGCAGAGTATTTCTTTACTTTCTTAAAACGTTTATGTTCTGAAAAGCCAGTAAGACAAGGAAAGAACTGACTCTATGTTCGCTCTTCTGAAAAGTTCATAAAATCAATTACACCTTTATGTGCTTTTACCGATGATATATGAAGCTTTGAAAAAAATTCATCGCACGGAGAAAATTCTCTGCATGTTTAAGTTCTCGTATCAAAACATTGACGTAATGAAAGAGAATCTTACTATTTTGATTTTTCTCCCAAATTTGAAACAATGATAAAAAACGGATTAAAGAAAATGTAAGTGGTATTCATTATATTATAATAATTTTGTACAGCTGTGGCCAAAATTATTCGCTTTTACGTTGCCCAGATTTCTATGCTCGCTTGGAAAAACTGAGATAGTCAACTCTCTGCAGAGCAAGAGAGCATTTTACACTAACTGACATACATCTGTGGCAACGCCCTAGCAGAGCCCAAGATTTTTTTTTTCAGCTCGACGCGCAGGGCTGGGCAGCCATTTTGTCAACTTTCGGAGCATACTTGGAAACTCTTCCGGTACGGCACAGAACTTTTGAGTAAACAGTACTTTTGCGAATGCCCACCGCTAACAGGGAACTGCTCCCCACCGCGGCTGACGCCGCCCAGCTCCCTTCGGACGCACCCCCTTGGGTTTATATACATCCTAGTTTTTAGTGGCATCTTTTAAAATTGTAAATCACAACTTTTATTAAAATTCCTTTTGTGTATTTACATAAAAAACGAAAAAACTTAAATTTTCTTTTAAAAAAATATGTAAAAAGTCAGCGCCAGGGTTTCAACCTTGGACCTTTAGATCAGCTTTCCAACAAGACCAAACTGTAGCTGCCGGGTTGAGCGATTCTCGCTGTTACTTATCGTTCAGGATAAGCGAGAGTGGGCTATTCCTACCGGAAGTGTTTCCAAGTGAGTTCCAATATGGCTGCCCAGCCCTGCGCGTCGAGCTGATAAAAAATCTTGCTAGCAGAACTGGTCTACCGGTTCCCGTAAGATCACCAAAGTCAAGCAGCTCCGGGTCTGGCCAGTGGTGTTTGAACGGGTGACCGTTGGAGTACTCCAGATGGTGTTGCCTGTGCGGCGTCCACCCAGCGTCGTGAGGCCAATTGGGAAGCTACCTGGATAAAGAGGTAGAGGACTCCGGTCACGAAAACCGGCATTAACGGCGAGCTGGAGCCGAGATGCTGACCACATCTCCTCTACGGCATGAGTGCCAAAGTCGACTGGTGTTTGTGTTTGTATTCCTGATGTAAAATGCCTTCACGTTTAAGTGAAAGCTTGCTATACAATTCCGTAATGTTTAAGATAGCGCCTTACGGGTTCGATCATTAAGCCTCACCCTACGAATAATAAATACATTTTACGATTCCCATAACTATAACTACAGTATTTATTTGTCTTGTATAATCAATTTTCTATTATTTTATGAACATTATCATCATAACTGAGCATGGTTAATACAAATGGGCAGGATTACGTAGGATTGCGTTCTGACGCGTTAAGGTTTGTGTTCCGATGTCCCAGTTGAATCCTCGATAGATTCTGGATGTATGTGTGTAACTCACCACCGATTTACCTTGCACGGAAAGCAATTAATGGTAAAAGAAACTGTTCTCGAAAAGATTACTTGTCATCAGCGGGTGTTTAAATAATATTTTGGAAAATGCTTTTTAATGATAAGGTCGAACAACTTAGGTTTTCACTTAAGCAGATTGGTTATGCCAATAGATGTTTTCTTTGAAATGATATTATAATGTGAAAGAGTCCACATTAACAAAGAAGGGATGTAGAAAATAATACTTTACTAAATCTCCCGGCAAGCATTAAATATACAGTAATGTAATAAAATATGTTTTCTTTCACTTTGAATTTAATTTTTAAGGCCGTTAGACAACTATGGCTCAGGCCGTATGGATGATGATGGGATGAATTGGTGGAATGAAGAAAGTGGGAGGAAACGGGAGAACCCCGAGAAAACCCACGCACACGGTGTTTGTCCACCACAAAGTCCACATCCGACGACCCCTAGCACTAGAAGTGAGCGCTCTACCAACTGAGCCACCGTGGCCCCATATTTTCTTTTACTGATCGATGCTAGCGTTAAGTATGTTCGTATTCAAAGCATCACTCAATACAATGTATTCAGTATGTTTAAAGCGGTGATATATCGGCAGGTAGTCACTTGCCTTCCTTCAAGGGATGTTAGGTATTTCTAATATACATTTTTCAAATTTTATTTATGGTTTCAGGCATCTCAGGCTCAGGTCGGCGTAGGCTGAGGGAGAAGATGTCGGTCAGGGCCTAGTTTGTAGGTATCATTCAAGCTTTTGCCTGGTGTGACAGGAAAATCATAAGAAAAAAGCCCTCAGTCAGGATGGGAGGTCCTGGGATCGCTCCCACCACCTTCCGATTGCTAAGTCAACGCTGTACCAATTGAGCTACAGCCGCTCGGTTCTAAAGTAGGTATAAGACATTTCATGAGATAAATGTATACAAGTTGCGCTCGAAGTAATAAAATAGACAGATTGCAAAGGGTTGCCCGCTTTGCAATATTTATAAACTGGTTCTTGGCGGCTATACTGATTATTTCTCGAAAAGGTTAACCCTATCCCCTAAAAAAGTTGTAGTAACGAATATTCTTCACTGATTTGTACTGGACATGTCCTGTCAAACTTCCCTATAAATTTAACGGTTTCCGAGAAAAATGAAGTAATAGCTGCCAGGTGCGCATTAAAGGCCTTTTTGAATTCCGCCACGCCCCGAGACCCTGACGTATTTAAATTCTGTATGTTTGTTAGTAACAACACTATAGTTATCTAATAAATGCTTATGAAATTATACATTTCCTTTTTTATTGAACCTGTAGGAGGTCATTTCAAGCCTCTTCGCTTATGCATTGCTAATTTTTTATCAATTTTTGACATCCTGTAACATCCACATCATTATGAACGACAAAATGAAACCTACAGGTTTTATTAACTAGAAACACGGCTAGCCAAAATTAGAATTTCAGATTTTTTGGAGTTGGAATCGGTTAGACATTTAACCTTGAAATTAGCAGTTTTCGTAAATATTCCACCTTTGAAGCAAAATAATGCAAAAAAAAAAAAAAAAACTTTTTACTCAGGCTTCATATTACTAAGTCAGACTCGTCTTACTTATCCATGCTTATTGTAACAAAATCACCAATGACCACTGTCACGTCTTTTTTTTTTTTATTATTTACTTAATGGGAGTTAAAACTGGTAAAACTGCTCATTCCAATAGCTAAGTTTGAACTTCTTAAAATCCTACTAATGAAAGACTCGTCTCCTAAATTTCCTGAAAGTCCATCGTGTCTACTTTACGACAGTCAAACTAGAACTTTGTGTGTTATAGAATGTACAAAAAAGCATTTTCAACATTGAAAATGCTTAATTTTGCACGTCGTGGCGTCAATGCACGCGTGCCCCCTAATGCCAAGATGGCGACTCATGAAAAATATAATACAAAGAGTAAGTTACAAGTAAGGTTGGTTAACTCTGGTAAAAATATCAAAAATTTACAAAATGGTCAAGCACTCTTGATTTCGGTGATTTCACGTGGAATGACCCATAAGGTATTAAGTAAATAATTTTCCCCTAAATATAGTGTTAGTTTATACCTTGTAGCGCATTTCTAATGTGGTTTACTTTTTAAAAAACAAATTATGTTGAATTATGATTGCAACCATTTTCGATATAGTTTTATGCTGTTCGATTACACTGTTAAAAACATTTATTCAAAATTGAAAAAAAAAAAAAAAAAAACTCAAACCGGTTCCGACTAAATTTTATTCAATTTTGAACAACTGGCAATTCTTAGAAAATGAGATCTTTTATCATTTTTAAATAATATCACTTGTTCAAAATTGAATAAAATTTAGTCGGTGCCAGTTTGATTTTTTTTTTCAATTTGGAATAAGTGTTTTTAACAGTGTACACAGAGTCGCTATGAAATTTCCGTTAAGACTTAAAAAATAACCACAATGATGTTGCCAATATAAGCAAATGATACATATGTTGATATTAATGTTGAATCCATATTTTCTACAGAAACGTTTCGTACAATAGACACTATACGCCTTTCTATTATGTGAAATAATGACATTTTTACATTTCTATTATGTAAAAATTGTACAACTTTAAAAGTACCAAGCAGAACTATTAGCATTTATCTAGCAAGGTTATCTTGAAATTTATCTACGTTGTTATGCAAATACACAAAGTTGTAATTATTCAGATACTGGAAGAATATAAACAAATAAAATATTACGTGTTTAACATCCAAAAATGAACAAGAAATATACAAAACCTCAAAGAAATCTACAAATTATTACACGACACTCCGCATTCAACTTCGCAGAACATTAAACTCTGCAATTACTGCAGCAAATAAAAATTAACGAAACAAACCCACAGAAAATCTTCTTGAACAAAGAGCTTTTGATTTCTTAAAGCTCTTCTTTACCAAAGTTTGGAAGAAATTAAAACCAGTATTACGACTAAATTATTGTCATCGTTTAATTATACGAAAAATTTTATTCCTCCAACCTCCAACTGGGATAAAGACACCATGGAAACACTTTTTCCCTCTATTTCTCCATATTCTACTATTTTATTTCTCTTGGAAACTAAATACATATAATTTACTTGATCAAGTGGCTGGTTCTTCAAAGCTGTACATACACTGAACTAAACCAACCAAAATTAATTACACCCGTAACATATTAGCAAGTTTCACATAATCTTTTTGTGCTACACTCTTTACTGTCTCGATTTCTCTATTTGTTTAGTTTGCAAATACATCTCAGAAAGACCTCATACAATGTGTACGCGGATATTTTCATTCCAACAAAAAAGAGATTAAAGAAAGTAATGTTCAATCTTACAAGGAGTTCAGAATTTTCCAACACTGTACTGCGAATAAGGGACATTATTAAGCTTGCATATTACACATGAACACTAAATCAACCATCTTTTAAACTCTCATAGAAATTGGCACTGATATTTTGTCATTGCTCATCAAGCTAACAAACACGTTTAGTAAAGTTGTTCTAGGTAGGGAATCAACGAAGTTTACTTTCTTGAAAATTATCGTATAATGAAACACAACTTTATACTTGCTGACAGTTTTTTTTTTAACGGAATTACGATTATAAAACAACCAGAAAGAAGTTTGTATTATACATTTCAGGTGGTCCCCCAAATTCCTTGACGAGTAATTTAAATTTTGTTCGCGCCCTCGTCCTTCATGACCTACCACCACGATTTTAAATAAGCGTTCTTGTTTCTAGAAACGACTAGTACAGGCGCTCCAAGTTCGAAAAAGTGTACGGATGACATGGACGCATATGCTTATAGTAAAACAATCGTATATAAGGAGCATTCGAAAAGTTCGTGTTCCGACCCTTTCGCCATTGATTCCAAAACCTGAAATTGTTGTGTTTTTAGGTTAATGTACTGTAAGTAGTGTGGCCAAATATCTGTTCTCTAAGTCTTCTGATTCTTCTTTTATAGGTTCATATATAAGGCCAGGTGTCATCATTCAGCGAAATGGAGAAAAGAGAGCTACGAGCAGTTACAGCAGATTCATGAGGACATAGTATATACATTAGATGATTCTGCTATTAAGAAGGGGAATCGTGAATTTTGTGTGATGACGCAGACTACCCCCGGCGCCCACTAACATCTATCACTGACGATAACATCCAGTGTATGAAACAACTGATTTTAGGAGATCGGCGTTACGCCATTACAGCACAAGCAGACATTGATGGCATATCACATCATTACATTTTAACTGAAATTTGAGTCTGAGTAAAGTGAGTTGTCGTTGGGTACCGAGAATGTTGGGCTCAGAGCAGCAGTAACAATGTCGCGCCAGGGTTGCAAGTACCAATTTCGCTCTACTTCAAGAGGATCCTGAAATCTATTGGGCCAGAATTGTCACTGAGAACGAATCGTGGTTCCACCAATTTGAACTTTACTTTTATCACTGCCCGTAGCACACTTTTCTCCCTTTTGCAGAATGATAACACCTTGCCTTATAAATGACTCTATAAAAAAAGAAACAGAACAATTAGAGAAATGAACTTTGGCCCCATCACTTACAAAACATTAGCCTAAATGTATAGGAATTTCAAGTTTCAGAATCAATGGCAAAATTCTCGGGACACGAACTTTTTGGATGCTCCTCGTAAAGAAAGGTTTTACAGGAAGTCGTAGATTAAAATGCGCGTCCGAAGTGAAGCTAAAAAACCGGCGAAAATCCGAGTATAACATGTCAAATTTCGAGGAAACCCCTATACGGGTCATTCCATATCAAACCAAATAATAAAATAATAATTATAGACCTTAGGTTTTACAAAATGTGGGATATTTGGTAATTCTGTTCTATGCATCAATATGATCAAAAATACAAAATTTCATGTTTTTGTCACTTTTGATTTTTAAGTTATAAATAGTTAAAAATAACAAAAATCACTGCTTTGGACTCGTTTTGAAATTTAGAAGGCCGAAGCTAAAAAACTATTTGTATTAGACAGCTAAACTTGCACCATTCGTTTCAGAATTTCAAGAGCTGTAATTTGATATATTACTTGGCTTTATTAGCCCAATCTTCACATACCGACCTGGTGGCCGTGTGGGCTAGGGCATTAACCCAGCGACTCGAAGGTCCCGGATTCGAATCCCGGCCGGGTCATGATGTTTGTGATTGTGGACTTTAAGTGTACGATGGATAATCGTGACAGGCCGAAGTCAAAAAGTTACTAGAATGGCCCATACAAAATAAAGTTTTAAAACTTTTACCAATCTTTATATTTTTAAAAAAGAAAAGAAAATTTGTTGATTGAATAAATCAAAATCGAAAGTTTTAATCTTTTTTTTTCAATAAAAGTCCAAAGTGCTTGATTAGAATGTATGTACCAAATTTCATGATGGTATTTCAATGGGACCATGCTGGAAAAAAATATTTTCTAGCAGAAATACACACCTACTTATGCATAACGTGTGTAATTAGCTTAAACGGCAGTACACATAATGGCTTTTAGCAAATTAAATTTAATTGGTTAAAATGTGACATATAGTATCTTCATTTCAGTTCTATTGTAGAACAAACCGAGCCGCCATAGCCCAGTGGTAGAGCATTGGCGTAGCGTTCGGGAGATCGTAGGTTCGATACCAGCGACCGACCATCCTGACTAAGGTTTTCCCAAGATTTTTCCTCAGTCACACCAGGCAAATGCCGAGATGGCACCTTCAACATAAGTCCCTTATCCCGGCCTAAGCCTTAGATGCCTAAAGGCCATAAACAGAATTCAAATTAGAAAATATTGTAGAACATAACTAGTAAAAACTAATCAGTTCAGCCTGATCTCTGTATTTAAAAAATGCAATAAGAATTATTAGTTTGAAATTATTTAGTTACAGGCTAATAGACCTACCACATTTACTACTTTATTATACAAATTAAGTATGATTATATATATATATATATATATATATATATGGGCAACGCCCTAGCCGAGCTGGTCTACCGGTTCCCGTAAGATCACCGAAGTCAAGCAGCTCTGGGTCTGGTCAGTGCTTGGACGGGTGACCGTTGCAGTACTCCAGATGGTGTTGCCTGTGCGGCGTCCACCCAGCGTCGTGAGGCCAATTGGAGAGCTACCTGAATAAAGAGGTAGCGATCACAGTTGAGAGCTTTGGTTCTCCTGTCCCAACACATCTGGTCAGCGTGGGAGCAGTAGACCACCTCCGGGAGAGGCCTCATCCACTAGTGGATTGAATATGGCTGTGTATTATATATATATATATATATATATATATATATAAGCGCGGATTCAAGGGACAGCCCCCGCCTTGACGTCCAGGTTTACACTGAATAAAATGGCCTTCAATCCTACTTTACACTGGATAAAGTGACACAACTATATGGTTTAGCCCCCCCCTGATCATATCCTGGATCCGCGCGCGCGCGCGCGCGCACACAAATATATATGTCGGGCCACCTTTCGCCTTCAGAACAGCCTTGATGCGACGTGGGATAGAGGCATCGAGGTCGTGAATGGTAGCAAGTTTAATATTACACCATTCCTCGTGCAGGGCATCGGCCAGTTCTGTGAGAGAGGATGGAGGTGGAAATCGTCACCGGAGTCGTTTTTCCAAGATGGACCACAGATGTTCAATTATGTTGAGATCTGGAGATTGGGCGGGCCAGGGGAGGTGTTGAACTTCATCCTGATGTTCCTCAAACCACGCTGCAACAACTCCAGCTGTGTGAATGGGTGCATTATCATCCTGGAATATGGCGTCATTGTCCGGGAACAACATCCGGACCATAGGATGCAAGTGGTCTCCTAAAATTGCGACATAATCGTTGGCAGTGATGCGTCCGCGAAGTGTGACCACAGGACCCAATGAAAACCATGATATTGCGGCCCACAGCATCACCGTGCCGCCGCCATATTTCACAGTTGGGCGGAGACACTGCAGATCATACGCTTCTTTGGGCGTTCTCCACACATAAACACGGCCCGTGGTTTGGAATAGGGTGAATGGTGACTCATCCGACCATACCACACGTTTCCAACAGTTCGCAACGTTTGCAACACGACCCCGTAAGTTCATGTCATGTAATTCGCGGCGGACTGTGATTGTCGAAACAGGTTGGGGGAGGTGCTGATTGAGTTCCTCCGTCACTTGCGCCGCAGTGGCACGACGGTTCCGCGTGACAATGCGCTTTAATACCCGGCGTGCCCTGTCACTGATGCTTTTCTTCCGCCCACTGTTCCGCTTCCCCGATGTGGTTTTCCCGTGTGTTGTGTAGGCCGTCATCACCTTCGACACTGTCCCTGGCGACACACCTAACACACTAGCCACTGCCGTCACACTCACTCCACATAACCGCGCACCAACAATTTGCCCTCTTTGAAACTCTGAGAGGTCTCCCATTTTACACTACCTCCGTCTGCTGCAGCCACTGAACACTCCTGTTCCACGACGCCTGACGTAGTATGGAAACCGACCTAACACACCACCACCAGCAGTCCGGCGCTGCGGTCGCCACGACACCACTGCCAACCCATACATCTGACGTGTTGCCAACTACAGGTGTTTCCATTATTCTGATAAGCATCTGTATATATATATATATATATGTATAATAAGTTACGTAGATTTTTTCTTCAGCTGTTTCAGAATTTTTGGTTCGATACCCTTGATGTAAGAACTGGTTGTAGGGAAGAACGAACAATGATTTTAAGAACCTACATTACATATGAAACACTATTTAAACAGAATTTATTCAGAGGAAAAAAAAAGGTTATGTAAAAAGTTACTATCTATATCAGATAATACGGTGTTTCAATGAAACTACTTCAGATTTCGGTTAGAGACCTTAGTTTATAAGGCCCTTTTTAAACATGTTAGGATACATTATTCCTTTATTGTATTTTGGAACTATATACACTAAGACTCTAAATCACACTACAGCCTAAACAAAACAGCTTCTAAATCATTTCTCCTGATAGAGTGCTCGGCGAGAGAGATCAGTTCATATTATGTATATTCTAAAATACAACCATAATTTACAATCAATTTCAGCGTTACAGACACCTGGAGGTCATTCCACAGAATTTCGACAAGTGGTGGTCGCTCGACTATTTTTTATTTCCTTCATATTTGGTACATTTAATACCATATACAAGCGAAGTTAAAAACATTTTTTTTTTTAAAAAAAAAAAAGCTCATAGTTCAGGATATACAGGGTGTTCAAAAATGAGATTCTGCAAAAACAGCGAATTATAAAGTTACACATATTTCACAAACCAGTTAAGATATTTGAATAACTCAAAAACATTTAAAATATAGATACCTCAGAGAATATTTAAAACTATGTTTTTAAGTTCTAGCCTCAAAACGGCTATCGGCCAGAGTGGTTTAAGCAGTTGCAAAATATAGGTGAAATTCTCATGTTTAGATTTTCTCCTGATTGAATGGAAAGAAATAACAAGCCATTTACTTTATTATTATTATCTACTATTGTCACTATAATGACAAAAAAAAAACTCCCTGTGTCATTTCTTTTACGTTATATCGAGACTTCAATTTCATAAAAACTCAAATTTGTTAAAATTTGAGGGGTTGTAAGTAAAAAAAGGGGGGAGGGAGTACATGAACAAAATTTCTCATAGGAGTTCCTTTGTTTATATTATAACACCCCTGAAAGTTTCATTTTGTTATTCAAACACCTCTATGAATATAAAGCTTCTTAAAATTCATGCAAGAAAGTCACAGAACTGTTGTGCGACGGAGGGTTAGCTAAACGTTGGCCGGCACTTCAGCACATCAGCTATTGGCGAATCAGCGGTATCTTACAATGCTGGATATAACGTCTTTGTTAGAGATTATTACTACTAAGAAGCAGGTCTGTGTTCTTTATTAGACCTAACGAAAAGAGTAACATCTCCTTAACATTGGTATGTACTGCAGACAGGGATGTAACATTATTTTTTTAGGTGGGTATACGCATCTCTCGCTGTAACGAAACCGTTCGTATATTATCCCATATAGGTACGTATTTCATAAATTTTAGGTGGGAATACATACGCCGCACACTGCGGCCGATTTTAAAAAAGCTGGCCAAAAGCTCGCAAGTGAATGATCTCAAAATCTGTAATCCTTTTTTTTTTTTTTTTTGGTCGCTGATTACGAATCTGAAGTCAGAGTTGCAAAATGTAGCCCCCTTCAACCCCTATTGACAACCGCTACCCGTGAAACAACCTGTATATCATATTACAATCAAGATGAATATCATCATGTCCATGGCATTTTGGGTCACTGATTACAAATTTGAAGTAGAGTTGCAAAATTTAACCCACTTAACATTTTAACAATTTAGCTAATAGGTACCTAAATGATAATTGTTTTTAATGAAATATGACGTTGTTATTTTTTTAATAAATGAATCCTGATTGGATATTGGGCGGCCATTTTGGATCCAAGATGGCGACTTTTTCAACATTTAATGTTTTTCAAAATTACTCGTAATAATACACCTTTGTGCCAAATTTCGTAGTGGTAGTTCAAACGGTGTGGAAAATCGATTTTTGGGTCCGCCATTTTGAAACGACTGGATAACAAACAGGGGCAACTTCGGGCAGATTTTTTGTTGTTGTTGTTTTATATTGAGGAGCATACATTTGACTCTAACTTAGAATAAATCTGACACTGGAACAACATAACTTTATCATAATAACATATCGTATTTTAACGCTTTCAATTAATAAAAATCAATAATAATTATAGTTTCGCTAATAATTTATATTTGATAAATTATTATTTCGTAACCTTTTTATATATTCTACGTACTTCAAGTTTTTATACAACTTTCAACACGTGCGTCATTTACTACCTAAGTAACACAATCGATTCCAATCGAGCAAAGGTAGCTTTGCGACTCCTATTCTGGGACAGGTGAAAGAAAATAAACACATTCATAAGTAATTTCTGACCATGACAGATGTACTGTAACCAACCCAACATGAAAAAAATCCCTAACTAGTTATATATATATACACACACACACACACACACACACACACACACACACACACACACACACACACACAC
>JAGDQP010003075.1:49565-63898 GCA_022664845.1 Lepisma saccharinum
CTTTTGGCAAGTTTTTTTGGAATCGGCCGCACTGTGCGCCCTGCACACCCTCCATTACATCATTCACTGCACATAACTTGAAAAGAAAATCTGAGATTTTAACGCGAGATCCAAGTAAAATGTAAACTAATGTATTCTATTATGCCTAATGAAAAGAATAACATCTCTTCGCATTACATGGCTGCGTCCATAACTTGTAGAAAAAAAAACTATCACTCAGGAAGAATTCGTATCATCAGATCGGAGATGAGTGTTTTTTAAACACAGTTTTTCCTTAAGCAGCAAATCGAAGAAAACTAAAATAGCTCTGTGTACCAACAAAGAACGTAAAACATAATCTATTAGTGCTTAAGGCATATGATTTAAATGATTACTTTGATAGAATTCAACATTATTAACAATAGCCTCATTTTTCAATGATAGTTTTTTATTTACACGATTACAGCTTTTTAAGCAACTTTAAGAAGATGAATTTCATAGAAAGGTTTGAATAACAAAATGAAACTTTCAGGGGTGTTATAATATAAACAAAGGAACTCCTATGAGAAATTTTGTTCATGTACTCCCTCCCCCCTTTTTTTTACTTAGAACCCCTCAAATTTTAACAAATTTGAGTTTTTATGAAATTGAAGTCTCGATATAACGTAAAGGAAGTGACACAGGAAGTTATTCTTTTCTGTCACTACAGTGACAATAGTAGATAATAATAATAAAGTAAACGGCTTGTTAGTTCTTTCCATCTAAACATTTGTTTTAAAAAATCTAAACATGAGAATTTCACTACATTTTGCAACTGTTTCAACCACGCTGTCCGATAGCCATTTTGAGACTAGAACTTAAAGACATAACTTTCAATATTCTCTGAGGTATCTAGATTTTAAATGTTTTTGAGTTATCCAAATATCTTAACTGGTTTGTGAAATATGTGTAACTTCAGAATTCGCTGTTTTTGCAGAATCTCATTTTTGAACACCCTGTATATCCTGAACTATGAGCATTTTTTTTTTTCAAATCTGTTTTCATCTTCGCTTGTATCAGTATATGGCATTCAATGTACCAAATATGAAGGAAATAAAAAATAGTCAAGCGACCAATTCTTATTTTATTTGTCGAAATTCTCTGGAATTTCCTGGGTTAAAATTTGCGTATCTTGGGGCAAGTACACTCATGAGACATAACACAATATGCAAAATACCTCCACAATAATGTAGAGTAGGTTACTTAGAATGGTTGAAATGTCACTTTGGATAAAATAACACTTAACACAAAGATCTATAATGCTGAAAGAGACAGTAAAAATATAATACAAGAAGGTACTCAATTCCGAAGATTTTCTCTACTTTTAACTCATTATCAAAAGCTGTGAATCTTACATTGCAATTAAAGTATAAATGAAACGTATTACTTAGACGTCACGGAACAGGATCCATGATTCTAACATTAAATTTTAAATTAAAGGAATTGTAAAAAATAAGGAAATTGATATACATTTAACTGAATTCAGGTAGTAAATAGCTACCGCAGTTCTACCTGCAACCTAAACATGTCGTTTATTTCGAAAATCATCAACAGCTGTAACCCAGCTCTTTTCCACACTTCGCACCCCGGCTAACAGAATTCCGACGTTTCATACCTCCCTCCTGCCTCTCCTAACTTCCTTCTGTAAACTACAAGAGATAGAGAGAGAGAAAAAGAGAGAGAAAATTTGGAGCTAGGAAACGGAGAAGGGGATGGGTATGGACTCGATACTCTCTTCCTCCCAGCTTTTGCTTCTCTACCAATCCCCATCGGTCCTTTATGAACATATGTGTGGGTGACCCAGCGAGTGATTTACGTTAGGGAGGGAACGGTACTAGAATGAAGCTATAGGGAAAATCCTGGGGACTTTTCCTAACCGGTGGTTTAATAAACCAGCCAACTACCAAACAAACACGGTCGTTGCAAAGCATAAATCGCTTAATGCACGAAGTGTAACACTTCCACGGCCTCATTTAAAATGGCTTATCATTAAATGGGGGCATAATTTAGTGGACACTTTGATATACAAACAATCTTTAATGAAATTCTTGGTCTTCATTAATAACACATTATCCCGAAAACGTGAATTACAGCCTGTTGCCGCATGTTGGCTCGAAATAATTTTGGCCGTCTGAGACCGTAGAGGGAAATTAAAGCGGTGCTAGGAAGTACGCAGCGGCGGTGGTGGAATGGGTACAATAGAGAATTTGGGGGAGAGAGTTAGGTCAACTCAGGGCGACAGGTAGCAAGGGTTAAGTAGGCTTCATTCGAGTTCAACAACCAAACTATCAGTCTATATAACTATCAAACTGATAATATCCCCTGTTCTCTTTTTAAAGACAATACTTATCATCTTAGCACTTGCCAAGAAACATTTTATTTTAAAATAGGAATGAATTTTCACTAAGTGCTATTATTCAAACAGTTTAATGTTAACTCTACACATTGAACTGAATTTATTTATGGTCTTAAAGTATCTTTGCGTCATGCAGGGATGGATAGAGGAGATAGATAATACGAGAAGGTAGTCGGCCAGGGCCTAGTTTCGAAGGTATTATCTCGGCATTGGTCTGGTGTGACGGGGGTTAAAAAGTCAGTCGGGACAGCTAGCTGCTGGGGTAGATCCCAAGAACTTCTAAACATTTTCTAATATGCAAAATTAATCGCGGCATCAATCCTTTGTTTCCATGAGCATAATGAAAGTAGAAAAGAGGAGAAAAGGTATGGATATACTTTATTAAGTATCTTGCACCTAATCAGTTAATAAACAACTAAAGACGTCTTTCAATGTGATGTGATACCTGAATGGAGTACCTTCACTTTCGACTTATTTTTTGCACTTGTTCCTTTTCCAGAGAAAAAGTGCAGTTCATAGAGGAAAATCTACTGCTTTACTCAGGGTACATTTTATTCTGAAAGTTCATGGAAATATATTAATCAGTGCACAAATAACACCAAACTAATATGTATTTGTTGGAATGCAAATCTTATGGGAGAGTCACCTCAGATTAGCTCTACGAATAACAAAAAAATATTATTGAGCAAATCTTGTATGTGTCTCTATTTACAGGAACATTAATTTAGTTTCATATGTCACATATATTAACGATGAAATCCGCCAAATAATGGCGACGTATTTTAAAACTTTGGTTATTCAAAAGTAAATGGAGGTAGACAATTAAAACTTAGTGATCCGTATTAACCTGATTCGTTTAAAAGAAACGTCTTTAAAAATAAATAGCTTAAGACCTTCCCCATATTGGGCTATCGGGAATCACGATATGGGGATATAGTACTTAGTGTCTTTAATCTTAATATTACTAGACTGAAAGTTTTAAAAACACGTGTTACATATTTTATAATTATTGTGATCGCCTCTCATTGTCATTTCTTGTTAATTTTGTATTTATTCTTATTTTTTCATTATTGCAATCATATTTCTATAATTAATTCTCATTTTTATAACATATTTTATTCTGTTGTAAATTCTAAGGAATAATAAAGATGGCGGGCAGAGATTCTTAACGCGACCCCCTTTAACATTGGATATATGGCAAAGCACACACACTTATGTAAATTGTGACGTAGCAGCATCGTTCTTCTTTCCTTTAAGCGACCATCTTTGGCACCTATAGGAAATCATCCGATGATCACGTGCAAACACCAATCCGCACAAACAAGAGCAATGAACCATAATAACCTCAATCATTTCATCATCCTAAAAATCGTATAAAAAGGACAACGGCGAGACAAAAGATCTCTCTTGTTCTCTCGGAAGCCACGACGACTACAGCAAAGACGTCTAAAGAAGGAAGCCCTAAGATCGTTATATTTCTTCCAAAAGAAGCAGTCCTTTTCCATACCGTTTTGAGATGACATTAGGAGAACAATTTCCAATTTCATTTTCTGAGGTATGTTTCATGGATTTTGAATAGTAGTGCTTAAATAGTTTCATTTGCCTGAACGATGCGTGTGCTCTGTTGATTATTTTAGAATTGAATTTATTTCTACAGTGTGTGCCGTAACTTAAATGTTAATCAGTTTTCGAGTTCAGAATCTGTGCCTTCTTTAAGGGAAATGTAAAATCTTGTAGTCCATTTTATTCCTAAAAATTAGAACTTAATCCAACCCGAAAGAAACCATTATTTTAAATCTAATTTCTACTTAACTTTTGTTGAACGTCCCTCTCGTTATTGCGAACGCTCGAACCTTTATCTGAGTTACGTTCGAGTAGACTTCATTTTAGCCCCCAAATAACCAAAACTTAAGTCTACGTAATTTATGCCCCTACATAAATAGGGAGACATTTCTCTCTAAATTAAACGCATTGTTTTGCGCGAATCAAGACGTTCACATGGTGGATAGCGCCTTCACATGGTAGTTTAGGAACGCCGTGTTCGATCTAATTCGAATCGAGTAGATCCCTTCAGGATGTGTTGTCATCTTCCACGCGAACAATGGGAGAATATTCACCCAGACAACGTAGAACCGATTGATATCCAAACTCAATATTTGAATTATCCCTTGTTTGTTCTCCAAACAACGAAGTGTGTAGCTAATATTCAACAATATATTGCAGATAACATCGCGCAAACAAAAACGGTTATGATTTCCCTAACTACGAAAACAAAGAAAAATCTTCACATCAAAATTTATCAAATTTAGATTTTAGCTAAAGACTAAAAATGACCATTATTAGTTTTAAGAAAACAACTAAGTTGTTTACGCTACTTTAGTATGTAAGGATCCTACCGACAAAGTCGTTAGAGACCGTTTAATCATAAGATTTACACATTTTTTTAAATAAAATAACTATGATCACGATTTCATTGTTATTTAAATACCTACTATGGATTTAAATAATGCATGCATGCATACAAAAAAAAAGCCCACTATGGACTAACATTTTATTAGAAAAATTCAAATGACCCCAATATTGGAAAACAATAATTTTAGAAACTAATACCCAAATATCATACTATTTATCCTGCACCGTGATCATAAATAGGAAAAACCTATACTATAATATACGAATACGAAAAGCAAACGCGATACATTTATTTACTATTAAACAAATCAAATTACGAAAAAAAAAACTTTAATCCCACGAAATTAAGGGACAAAAATAAAGGAACTATTTCAAAATAAATCAAGTACAAACTTTTCTTCTCTAATTCATAAATTATAGTGTAGAAAATATTTCAATACCATTGCATTGAAATATACAATAAGGAAAAAATTCACCCACCCAAACGTTACCCCTACCCCATCACAAAAATTAACGACAAACAGATTTTGACTTCATTTTTCGGTAAAACACAATAAGACATACCAAGAAATTAAATTTTATCCAATTCGCATGATTTTAGACGAAATCATAACTTTTCGGAAAATCAAACCGATTTTGACAAACTTCACATAGTGACAAATACGAATATTTTAGACAAATTGAAATTACAGACACGTGACGAAGAGACAAACCGAAATTATAGTAGACAATTGACAATCAAATCATTGTAAACACTTAGAACTTTCGACGAATTTGAATTCGAATTTGTTTCGAACTATTTGACTATTCTTAAAACTTACCTTCATTCTTCAATTCATGGTTAAATTCATGATATTTCCCACATTTTTGACATTCCCGATAATAAATTCTCAGACATTTCAATTCTCAACCAAAACTGACAACAGTGTAGAATTAGGAAAATTCATCACTTACCTAGAACGAGAAAAGAACAAAAATTTGGCTTTAGAATAAATTCATTAAAATCATATCAATAGTTCATTTCAATAATAACAAACATTGGCACAATATAGGAAAAAAATAATATGCAATAGTCTAATTACCTTTAAATAAGATATACATAGGTCAACATTACTCCGACCTCAATCCCGCTCTTCCTGCGACAAAACAAATTCGTAATACTCATTCCCCAGTTCACCGAATATTTGATTCCGAATCCCGTGAAATAAATTATTTATAGAAACGTTTAAAAGAAACGTTTTTAAAAATAAATAGCTTAAGACCTTCCCCATATTGGGCTATCGAGAATCACGATATGGGGGGATATAGTACTTAGTGCATTTAATCTTAATATTACTAGACTGAAAGTTTTAAGAACACGTGTTACATATAATTATGTTTGTGACAAATGTGAGCAAAATGACATTGGAAGATATAAACTAGTAATCTCAAACGCTGTACTCTACATAATTCAAAGGCAAATTCAAATAATAATAATAATTGCAAAAAAATCCGATTTTATTTAAAAAAAAGAGGGTAAATGTGGGCTCACGAATTCCATTTTTATCCGGACTAAGACAGTGCCAACCCACCTTCCTTTTATCTTTTCCGCGGATACTGAAAATTGGAGGTCTTCTTAGTAACAGTTTTAATAAGAAATGGACCTGAGGTAAACCACCCAACGTTAGGCAACTTACACTGTATTTTCTTTGTTCATATTTCATTGGTAAGTTATTTTAAGTAAACATAGAAGTCATACCTATATAAGCTGTTTCTTAACCTACTAAAGACTGTGTTATTCAACATGTTTTATCTCTAACGTGAAATATAGTATTCCCTTCACGAGCTCTACAAATGATCTATTACCTTGATTTATACAAGGGAACTGACATTCTCGCAAAGTATCACAAGTTCACAACCAATATTGTTACCATATAACACGGGCATCCCCTATAAGCTTGAACCATATAAATCCACACAATTTGCATCCCAAATTAGTTAACTACCTCATATATAACAAGATCCCTCTCTTGAACTTATCCATGTACATTTAAATTTACACTTATAATCTCACATTTTTCTGTGGATAACCTGCAGGTGATGTTTACTCTTATGCGTATTTTTAATCTTTGGCACTGTGCATTCATACGTTTCCATACAATCTTTCAAGAACGATCTATAATGTTTAAATTTATTAACTAAGATGAAGATTCGTTGCTAAGAGACCAGAACATGGCTGATAAACAGAAGTCTTACTCAATCTTCTCTGAAACATTTCACAACAATATACACATTCCAAAGTATCTGCGGGATAGAAAAAAATACTGAAACAATATACTTGTCCTGGGGGAAAAAGATTAAATTTAAGCAATGCACCTAACTTTTAGGGACCTTTATAACAAAGCTTCTTTCCAGTCCGTTCGTATTCAAAATTAAATCTCAGGAGCTACAAAGGTGTAGAAAGATGCTTGGGGTGTCGTTGACAAAGTCTTGGCAAAATTAGCTCAAGGCCTCCAGAACCGTCTGGATTGGTGCAGTAGTTTAATGTTGCCAACCCATTCTTTTAAATTCAAAAACACTGAACTGCTGAATAAGACTATATTATACGTAAAAAACAAAATACATGTAACGTTTCGACCTTCTAGCAAAGATCCTCATCAGACATACACTGAGTCTGTACCTAAAATACGTAATGCGTATACAGTATTGCGAAACCTTCCATACATCTGAGCACGTGATCGTTTTGTCAACTACATTTCCATACGTAAAAGCACATTTGCAATGAAAGTGAAGACAGCAAATTTAGTTCTTGCATTCATACAAGTAGTACAACAAACAAGAGAAAGGAGAGAAAAACAACAGCATTTGCAATGTATATGAATGTCATTGTATTGAACACCGAAAAGTCAGTTATGTTTCTTCAGAAGGAGGATTAGAAAGAAGTAGATAAATGTGTTCATATTAGCTCAGCGGTAGAGCGCGTGGCTTCTAATCGTGAGGCCGTGGGTTCGAATCCTGTTCTGGAAAATTTATTTTTATGTAATGATATATTCCTCAAAGAATGAATAATTAGATAAAATTATAATAATCAGTTTTATATGTATTGATACAGGCATTTCAGGACATAAGTTATTATTATGTTTAAAATATAACATCAGAGAAGTGGTGGGTGTTGACAGAACGTCGGTATATTATTTGTGAACGTTAAATACAAATTAAGTAAATGTTGTTATATCCAAAGTCGGATCAAAGTGTCATACAGCAAATTCACGATCCCCACGAACGATGAGTCACTTTAAGAGACTAAACTGTACTTGAATAAAGAAATACTCTGAAATGCTTTTTTCATATGGAAGTCGTAAGGTTTTGATCTCTCTCTCACTCTCTCTGGCTTGGATGCAAATTCTATACTTTGTCATCTGATGAAGAGAAGTTAATTCTCTTATTAACTAGAAGGAAAAAACTTGACCAGGGCTCGAACCCATGTTCGTGTGGGATTGGTTTAGAAAGCAACGGTTTTAACCATGAGCTACTTTTACAACTAGAAAAATATTGCCAAGGTTTGTCTTATGAAAACACCAGATTGAGTCACGCTAAGTGAACAATTTTATACATTAGTGACTTTTGATGACGATTAGATTGGTTTAGGTTAGTGATAGTAAAAATGGATCATTTCTGGATAATTTTAGAAAATAGTTACATCTCAATTTTAGAAAAATTTTAGTTTTCGTATGTGGGTTCCCACATACCTGAAGTTATCAGAACGACTTTTAAAGAAATGTTATGCAAAGTTTCTTCGATACCAAATTTCAGACTTTTTCATGAGGACCCATCTGAGATATTTAAGCCCGAAATCGGGCATTTTTTTGTTTTTTTTTGTTTGAACACCCGTACAAGAGAAGGAGTGAGATTTAGGGACATGATTATTTTCCGTGCATACACTCGGTCGGTAGGTCTAAATATTATAAAATTTTGCAGAATTTTATTCAATCTCTTCACTCCTAAAAATTTGTTAAAATCAAATTTTATACAATTCGTTACTTATTTTTCAGCCTAACTATTGGATTAAAGAAATTAATTTTCAGAAAAGGCGATTCCAGATCTTTGAAGTATACTTCAAGAGCTACACAACGGTTTTTTTGATTAAGCTCTCTAGCTTTTGGGTTTGTGAGAGATTCAAATTTCCGTACATGTTTACAAGAGTAAAAAAAAAAAAAAAAAAAAATCCACCCACTATTTCGGAAAGGGCCTAGCAGGGTAAGATGGTGAAAAATTCCTTGGAAGGAATCGTGATAAATAATAATAATAATAATAATAATAAAATACTAACATATTCACCATTAAAAATGATGGCTCTCCACCACGTGTCAGTTCAAGATAAAAATGAATTGTACGGGCGGTAATAAAATGTCAGCTCAAAAGACGCTAACCTAACAAATAAATTATTATTATTTAGTTAGTTTAGCGATATCTCAGTCGGATTTGCACCTACAATGACCTTTCTTTTAAAACAAGAAAATGAAGATTTTTTTTCAAGTTCCACAAGATGGTAACTTTTGCAGATTTGTTAACGAAAAATTAAAATTTTGAGAGACGTTAGAAAATTTGAAAAATTAATTTAAAGAAAAAGGTAGACAACATTTGGCTCGAAAAAAAATATGTTATTTATTTTTAATGGTTCTATTATATCCATGAATTGTTCGTATGTTCTAAAGTGGTAGAACATAACCAGAAAAATAAAAAACAGCATTGTTGTCGGTATTAAGGCGTTCTACATTCGTTTCTTTAGCTCAAAATGGTTCGTGGTGTCCCCAAAACTTGCGATGTTAATTTAACTAATTTCCCGACGTCATACAATGATGCAATTTCGCACAGCGACGTAAGTTGGGTGACAATACAACACTGCGTTGTTACTTTTACATATTTCTATGTATGTATACATTTTAAAAACATATGTATACACTTTGTTATTACAGACTTATTTATTCTAAAACAAATAGCCTGCACCTAGCTGGTTTTGGCTGGTTGCAGAACACTTAATGATTTGAGCCACACAATATTAGCTTGAGAAAAAGTATAGACACCGAAATAACCCGAAGAAAATTAATAAAAAGTACTTTCTCAACGGTGAAAAATTAACCAGGACAGCGCCAACAGTTGAGAACAGAGATTAAAAATGAGACACGTGAGCGGGCATCTTACGTAACACGTGCAATGTGAATACAAGTTCGAAAGAGCCGTTTGCTAGGATGCCTTTGTGGATGACTGGTTTAGACGTTGGATTCATGAGTGAAAAATCTCGGGTTCGAATCTCGCCCGGGACAACACTTTTTCTTCTTTTTCCTTTAAACATATATATTTATATGTTCATATTTATTATTTAATAATTGCTAAGATGTGTATAAATAACCGATTGTTTCTGAAAGCTAGAATGTATTTGGATGCACACCTAGCGAGGTGTGCAAGGGGGGCACGGTGTGTCCGAAGGGAGCTGGGTAGCGGAGCGGCTTTGGGACGCAGCCCAGATTAGCGGTGAGCATACGCACAAGTGTTGTTAACATTCCATTCCACCTGTTAATTTTTTATTTGGTACACATAAAATTCATTTTATCTTTATCTTATACCAATCGCTGTGCTGCTGATTTGCATGGTCGAGACAGTCGTAATAAAGAACTTTATAAAGATATCCTTTTATTAAGCAATTCGTACTAAAATGTAAAAAAAAAAAAGGTTCATGCACGATTAAAAAGAACCTGATGGGGCGTGCAAATTGAAGAATTTATAAAGTGACTCTCTATGAGAGCGCGTCCTCTGATTTTCTTTTTTTTTAACCAGCCATTGCAAACTGAGGTTTTCTGGCCTATCTTGAATAAGAACCAGCGGTGGTCGAGTAGACAGCATTAGGAAGTCAATTATTCAATTACCGAATTACAGAATGTCGAGATTTCGGAATTTCGCAATTGTAGAAAGTGAAAATACCATAGACAAAAATATGAAACGTAACACAAAAATTTGTCAGGGTTGTACGAAAGAAACCGTATAAATCCTAACCTCAGTCTTATTTACTGAAGAACAGTTATAGTGTCTTATCGTGAGCTTTGGGGATAGTGAATTTGCTGTATGGCACCTTGATCCGATTTTGGATATAAGAACATTTACTTAATTTGTATTTAATGTTCACATATAATATACCGACGTTCTGTCAACACCCACCACTTCTCTGATGTTATATTTTAAACATAATAATTACTTATGTTCTGAAATGCTTGTATGGATACATATAAAACTGATTATTATTATTTTATCTAATTATTCATGCTTTGAGGAATATATCATTACATAAAAATAAATTTTCCAGAACGGAATTCGAACCCGCGATGAGAAGGCACGAGCTCGACCACTGAGCTAACATGAACACATCTATCTACTTATTTCTGATAGAACTCCTTCTGAAGAAACATGACTGACTTTTCGGTATTCAAGACAATGGCATTCATATACATTGCAAATGATGTTGCTTTTTCTCCTCTCTCTTGTTTATTGTACTATGAATACGAGAACGAAATTTGCTGTCTTCACATTCATTGCAAATGTGCTTTTACGTATAGAAATGTATTTAACAAAACGATCACATGCTCAGATATATGGAAGGTTTCGAAATACTTTATCATTACGTATTTTAATGAATGTTACTTTTTTCTACACTTAATAACATTTCAACATATCTAATTGTACTTAAAAGAAAAAAATCTACATTTTTTTCCCCCAATTGCGAAGGTTCATTCTTCCTCCCAGGGCTCGAACCTGGCATCTTTGGTTTACTGTTTCCGAAGATACCCGAAGTTGGACTTGGAGAATTTTCAGCTGAAAATTGCTGTAATCAATGCGGTCATCCTTTCTGGAATAGGGTGTACATACATTTGTAATTTATAACGCATGAAACCAAGGTTTGGCGAAGTAGATGTATAAGTAGTGTTGAGCGAAGAACAACAATTCATATGAATATTAGCAAATTAATATACGTTTATAGTTTTTGTTTTCCAAACCAAACACGCCTTATGGCAATTTAACATTGAAAAGGGAAAGGATGACCGGCCTTAATAAAGCAATGTGTCGTGGAAGTGAAGTTCAGCGAAAGTGTAAAAACATTAACGATGTGAGAGGATTCCAAAGGGAAGGGATAAATTAACATTTGAATAGGAACAATCGATAGATTACTATCCTGTGAAATACTTTAAAAAATGGGTTTTGAGTACAGGTATAGAGGATTTTGATGTGCAAACTTTGGACGATTCATATTTCATGATGAGTTGTCATTTTCAGTTTAATTCGATAATACCTATCGGTGGGGATATTTTTGGACGAAATCGAAATGTTAGGTAAGACAACCTTCGGGGAGAATTTTTTCCGGGTAAGTGAATCGGCCAGGAGCCGAATTGTCAATTTTAAGTACTATCCCGCTATTCCCTTGGAGAAACATCTGCTTACATTCATTGCTCATGCTGATGAAAGACTTGAACATATATTGCTCTCCCGTCAATTTGTCCATAATCCTGTTCCAAGGTTAACATATACTCACGTATTCGACAGAACAATCAAGATTTGTCTTTTTATAACTAACTATTGTATTAAAATCTTAAAACGAAAATATACAATTATCTTGTAAGTTCATTGCAATTGTACGTATTTAAATTAAGACATAAGCGCATGTCTAAGCCAATCTAGTTTTTTCGTACTACCAGCAATTTATTCACTGACACCTTGGAAACTACAAAATTGGCATGCTATTCCAAAGAGAACAGAAAAGGCGGAGCGAAGTGTTCAGTTCCTGCTAAAATATTCCGACCATTCTAGCGTTTCAGGATATTATGCACAATTTGTCTCTGTTAATAGTTCAGTGAGTGGGGGCGTCTCATTTGCTCTAATGCCTTTGATGGGGACAACATGTGTCACGTAAGTGTCGGAGTCATTCTTCACGAGGTAAAGCGAAAGGGTAACTTTAACTTACAGGATTTCAATATTGTGAGAGTTGCTTCCAGCAATATTTCCTTCCAGTGCTGGTAATTAGTATAAATATTGCATATCAAGATGACGGATCCTTCGTCGAAGTTTCTCCTGAGCAGGAGATCGCTTCAATAAATTTTCTACTAACGGTGGATGCTCTCCATGAGAGCTGTAAACTTCGAAAAGAAATTGCTTACAGTCAAAAATATTTCACGATCTTCCTCGTGCTTACCCAATTAGCATTTCTGATGAAAAGAAGTTTAGAAGATTAACAAAAAAAAAAGCCGCTTTATATGAGTAACTGAAAACAAACTGCGATGCGTCGGAAGTATTTATCTGATATTCTAAGCATGCGCAGTTAAGACGCAAATGTCTACAGAATTTCAAGTACTACTTAACAAAATAAAAGTGGAGGTATTCTTCATAGAGAATATGTAAGGAAACTAAATAAATCAACGTTTGGAATTTTATTTATTGCTCCTTTTTATAGATAAATTATCAGGTAGACGATTTACCACAGTCGCTGCCTTCTAATCAAAGATTTCGTTACAATAAAGATAGATACACATATTGTACTCCGCATACCCTGTTCACGAAGACGTGTTACCATAATGAAAAATTGCACAAAGCAACGAAACCCAAAATTAGATATGAGACAGACATCATAAACGCAAAAAGTATAAGTAAAAGACACCTGATACGAGAGAAACGATTACTCCCTTTATACAAGTATTTTCTCCACCCGCGCGGTTCTCATACACGAGCCACAAACGCTTGTAAATTGATCAAATAGGCTTCTTTGGTCTCAATCAAGATCGCTGGCCCTGAGATTCGATCCCAAGATCTCCAGAAGTTTGTAGCGAGAGCTCCTTCCTTTATCACTCCCGCCCGTTCGTAAGACAGTTGTACTATAATAATCTGACATTATCAGATATTAGACGTAGTATCGAAATGAAAGAAAAACTTCTTTAACAATATATACACAACAATAAAAAAATCGTATTAACCAACTCAATTTCTATACAAGCAGCGAAATGAAAAATCTACAACATTACAGAACACCTGCATCTTGAACGAATAGTTCTATGTTATTCGCGTCGCAGAACAACACTAATGAGTTTCTGATTTTACAGAATTATCTTTACGGACAATAAGTTTAAAGAAGAAATAATTCTTTATCATGAAATCATTACTTAATTTAAAATACTCGTAAATAAATAAATAAAAAAAGCTGAAAGATTCATTTTATACACTAACATTTTACTAAATTATAGGCCAGAATTAGAATTACCGTATTCAACACAATAATTATCCGTTTTATATTCATCATAATATTTATTTTTATTTTACTTAATATTTTTTCCCCAGGAAACAACAGTTAATATTCCATAAATGCACCTCATGTTCTTATAAATAAAGAGGAAAATATTAAAGCCTGGTCTTCATGTATTATCATATCAAGATATAATGTATTATAAAAGGGACATCACACCAGAATGTTTTCCGTTGTGTAACATTAATGGATCATGTAAACGTTTCAGAAATTTATCATAAAAAAAAAAAA
>JAGDQP010003075.1:64298-97443 GCA_022664845.1 Lepisma saccharinum
AAAAAAAAAAAATCTAAACAAGACTTCCTTTCCGTGGATTCTACTTTAATCTAGGCTATAACAAATTACAAGCATTACGTTAAAATTTACTAGTTGATGGAGAAGATCAGACATTTCTGGAAGTAATTTCATACACACAGATAAGAAATCACACAATATTAATGGAATTGATATTAACGCCATAAACGAGCTGGTGATCTTCTAAGGACAGGACATATCGTTTTTGGTAAAGTGAGCTCCGAATCACTCTGTTTAATGGACCCCACCAGACTTGAACCAGTGACCGCGCGAACAGAAAGCGTAGAAACGTAATGCTTGTAATTCGTAATAGTATAGATTAAAGCACAATTGCCTTTTAAAACCTGTTTATTAAAATATTTTAGCATACACATAGAGTCATGGATTTATTTGAAACCCAACAGTGTAAAGGGAAAGCTAATCAGGGGTGAAGGAGCATAGCTCTTCGCTGCTCTATATTACTGCATATTTCAAGGAGGGATCTTTTACTTTTTACTCCTTTTTAACAACAAATATTTTCCTCCGACAGATGGACCACTCAGAAGTGCTCTGCGAACCACAGACTGGGAACTACTGATGTAATCCAGCAAAATTTTCGGCAACAACTTTTAGGTCCCTTGATAGCAAAGCTATGGAAAAAAGAGACCTATATTCCCGCTCTGTCCGTCTGTCCGTCCGTGTCCACTAATTAAATCTCAGGAACCACACGGGGTACAGAGGTGCCTGAGGCGTCGCTGGAATCGTATTGATTGGTGCAGTGGTTGTGTTGCTAACATATGTTTTAATAATTATTTGCTTAAGATGATTCTATTCCGTTAGATCTGTTTGTATCAAAACTTAGCATAAATATTATTCGACACACGAGAAAAATACTGACGACCAGGTAGCCGTCGTTAGGCCAGCGACTAGAAGGTCGCGGGTTCGAATCCCACCTAGGGCATGGATGTTTGTAGATTTTCACACCAGCTGCCTCTCCAGGTGGCGGTTAGGGGAATGCCGACCAGATATGGTGGGTACCGGTAATGTTCTGGGGGGACCAGTATTGCTGCCTTGCAGTTAGGAGAGGGACCTACTCAGACTAGGGGAAAATAACCCCGAACAAAAGTACTATGGTGAAGGGAAGCAACTTCACCATTACCACTCTGAGGCTTAAGATGAATTATATCAGCAAGGCTCAGAGATGGGCAGAGGGCGACATCTTTGATGTTCGCCTTTACTGCGAGGTCGTAGAGCTGACAACTCTATACTGCTAAATCATGTCAAGAAATATTTATATTTGTTCTCTTGGGGTAAAATATTCCGCAGGTAAACTAGTCCCTCACTCGGATCTCCGGGCGGGGAACGACATTAGGGTAGGAACGTGGAACGTACGAACTTTATACCAAACAGGCGTTCTTCAGACGGTAGTAGGGTAAACTCTGGTATACTCGCGATAATTTTTACGAAGTTTGTCACAGGTTTACCTGAAGAAGTAAGCAGTTGACGTTCGACTACTAGATGCAAGCACCACTGAGTATCAGTCTGAGACAGGGAACGCGTCGCTCTGCCTAGAGCTGCTTGTTTTAAAAAGTTTACAGTGAAAAGGTAAGATAATCTATCATAAGTTTATATCGAGTTTGTGAAGTATTAGTTGTATATTTACTGTAAAATGTGAAATACACTTAGAAACTTGAAGTTTGCGTGCATTGAAGCCAATTACCTATAGGCACGTGTAGAAAAATTACCTCTGCCTTATATTGCTTGGTCAGCGCTACCAACCCTTACGTATTGCACGTAAATTCTTAGTTTTCTTTGTGTGTGTGTGTTTTTTTTTTAACACTATTTGAAATGTGTATAAAGATTAGATGTGTGTGGAATCATTCCTACATGAAGCAAAGTCAGAAAGACACCACGAAATAACCCAGCTGGGAAAGTGATTTCACCCACAGGAGCTGCTTCTACACCTACACCATCAACACCATCACCAAACAACACCATCAACAAACAACGGACCCGCTCAGTTCGGCGCTACCGGTTCGGCGCCAGAGCTTTACCAAAGAATCACACCAGGGAAACCATTGTATTAAAGAGGTATTAAAAACTTCGTCCATAGGATGAGACAAAATAACAGATCCAGGGGCTATGCTCATGGAAGTGATGTAATAAGACGTCCTAGTAATGTAATGTAATATACTTTAGTAAGCATTTGAAAAAAAACATTTTTTTCAATTGTTTAATTATGAAGTGTTTTTTCGGCGGAAAATGAATTTATTTATTCATTTACAACATAAACAAGCAGGGACGTAACTAGGGAGGAACAGAGGAGCAGGATTCAGGGGCGCTACTCGTAATTTCGTAATGGCGCAATTTCGTAATTTATTATTTTATATTCAAAGGAAATAAGTTTCATATTTAATTACAATGCATTCTGCATACCTTTGAAACACTTTATACATATATAACAGATAAGAACGTCATGTTAAACTGCAAGGTTCGAGGTCGAGGTTCAAGTCCGACGGCGAAGTTGAGGTTGAAGTCTAATCTCAGGTCGAGGTTGAACTACCATTTTAACTAATTGCTGTTTATATTACGAATGCAGCCTACATCTCATTAGCACCCTTGTACACGAGAGAAACATTGTCCTCTTGTGGTCTTTAGGCATCTTTGGCTCAAACTGAGAATACTTTAATAATGCTTCAAATTTTTGTCAAATTCAGTCCCAATACTTTTTTTGTCTAAATGTATATTTTGAACATGAACTAACTACCATCTTAACTAATTTCTCTATTTATATTACGAATGCAACCTACATCTCATTAGCACCCTTGTACACGAGAGAAACATCGTCCTCTTATGGCCCTTAGGCATCTTTAGCTCAAACCGTGGAAACTTAAATAATGATTCAAAACTTTGTCAGAAGCAGATAGAGGCAGAGTACAAGAAATAATGTTTTAAGTACTTCATTGATCATCCAATGTCGTCAGGGGACAGTAAAAGGTACATCACTATGTCACAAGGTATGTTAATAATTTCCGTTTCCTCATTTTGGCGCCGAACTTAACTGGCTCTGAAACGTAGACTGCATCAAAATGGTGGCGCGGAAACGTAGCGGACCCCAACAAACAAGGCCTCACAGGCAACACTGAAGACTGCAGGTTCCATAAAGAAAACCAATGAAGATGGTTACGACTTAGACTGGTGCCAATTTTCAGAAAGATGCATATTAATCGACCAGAAGGAATTTTTGGTTAAAAGCAGGTGAATAGGCTTTTAAACATAATTCGACCACGCTGAATTGAAATATTTTGTTTACCAAACTGAAATTCTACTCTGAAACATTCAAAGTTACAAGGGCCTTCACTAAGCTCCCCGCCATTTTTTTTATAGCTTTTTGAAGGTTGTGAGAAGTCGTAGGCCACTATCACAATTTTGGAAAGTGGGCAGGATAGAATTTAAGTAATTCCATGATCTGAAATGATCAGTGCTGTAAACAACATTTTTTTTCGCCCAGGTATTTGACTGCCAAGCCTATGACGTCACAATTTACGGACAGTCAAATATTTGGGCGGAAAGTAAGTTGTTTACAGCAGTGATCATTTCAGATCATAGAATTACTTAAATTCTATCCTGCCTACTTTCCAAAATTCTATAGTCGCCTACGACTTCCCGCAACCTTCAAAAAACGAAAAAGTGTGTGTGTGTGTGTGCGGGGGATTAAACGTTTGGTACAGGCTATTAATGGAACTAGAACGGCTGGAAGGATTTGTATGTTGCAGCTGTTGGAAAAGAAGAAGGAATGTATCATATGATTTATGTACCATATGCCAGGAAGTAAAGACTGACACTATTTTCAATACAAGTGAGAGAGGTTTGTGTGCATTACTTGCGGCAGCAACCGCTAGACGTGAACTAAAGGACTCAAAATGTGAGTAATTAAACGCGTAAGTAATTCTGTGCAATCTGAACGTAAGCAGTCATTGGTTTGGCATAAATATTGCTATGCTCAATTCACAGACAAAGGTAAAATAAACAGGTTGAACAAAAATTTTCAGAAGAATTTCCATCAACGAGTAAGTGTTGAATATTCTCGAAGTGATTCATAGTTACGAAGTTCTACTAATCCTATGAACTGGAAAAACTGTATGTTCTGCCAGGATCCTAGTTCCAGTGAGAAACTTTCATGTGTAAAAACATTTAATACAAGTAACAGAATACCTGAGTTAGCGAAATATCATCCTACGTTAAGAGTCAGATTCTCTCTCGTAAGTTATCTCATAGCAGCAGAAGGTAGGAAGAATTGTAGAGAATGGTGCGGGAACTGGCTGAACTGTTTATCCTCCCCTATCAAGTACCAACCAAATTATTACAAACGATTTTTGAAGAACACTTCCAAAACAAAAAATGATTGTGGAGCGAGTGATAGAGTATTAGTGTGGCTTAGTGACGAACTAAAGACCTGTGCTAAACAGGGCCATGTACTTAAACTACGTGAAGTGAGGGATCGTTACTGCAAACTAGCAGAAGAAACTGGACAGCCGGTGCCAAACTCATTTCTTACAAGATTGCAAACATTCAAAGAAAAGCTCACTCCCTTCGTTGATGATATCTACGAATTTATTGTGCTTTATGATCAACCAGCAGCGGAAAGGCAAACTCTACTTACACCAATTAAATTCCGCCATCTGGCCATTACTAATCTGATAGAGTCACAGCAGGATGATTTTCAATTTACAATATCAACTTACAAACCTGATAATGAGGATGATTTCTTATCAATGGTGCATGTAGCACTAAAACTTAGGTCAGACATGACTCTCTCATTCTGTATACAATGGTGCAAGTGTAACAAAAGATGAAGTAGCATGTGCACCTAAAAGTATGTACGTTTTCTTGCAAATTCTTTTAGGTGGTCAGTCGTTCATCGAGAGTTCTGGAGAAATAAGCATAATTGAACATGATGATGATGTCGATGAAAACAATGAATAAAATGTGTCTTACGTGGAACAACCACAAGAATCTCTCGTACTTTCTACGGTCCTTAGTATTGCTCAAAATGTAATTTATAGTGTCCGTGGTGGGAAAAGATGGACACCTAAACATGTCGGGTTTGGAAGCACTCTACGTCAGACTACACGATCCAAACAGTTAGTGGAATTATTTCACAAATCTGGTCATATAATTGGATATAAAGACATTCTTAATTAGATACAGCGTTAGCAGAAAGCACATTATTTCAACTGAATCTGAAACTGGAACAGTCATGCCACCAAATATAGCTAAAGGAAAATTCTTACATTTTACTCTGACAACATTGACATTAACGATAGAACACTCGATGGAAGAAATACATTTTATGCAACACAGTATGCTGTTTGGCAAAGAGGTCCTCCGCCCAGCATTATTATTCGTGATGTAGTACCAAGCAAACATACAACGTTGTCTGTTCCAGATGAGATATCAGCTATCTATCCTGCCAATATTATAGGACCCTCTAGCGATCCATTCTTCAGTGAAAATATTCAAGAAGAATTGTTTATTGCAAATAACAACTCCCCACAAATATTGAAGGCACTGGCAACATATATGGCTTTCTTTATATTGAGACAAAATACAAATCCAAAGATAAACTGGACTGCGTTTAATGTTAATCTTAGCCATAATAATCATGAAGTATTAACTGTTGGGTACTTTCCTATTATTCAAGAACCAGCTCATCACATTGATACTTTGAATACAGTTGTGAAAAGAACTGCACATATTGCACGATTGTGCGAGCAGATATATATAATATTGACTGTCGATCAAGCCCTTTTTCCGCATCTTATGGAACTGAAGTGGAAGAAGGAAGAATACAAAAATATATTAACCCTTAACTGGAAGTATGTGTCTGACAGACACGAATGACTTTTTGTTTCGCTGTGCTCGCAACCCTGTATGTTTCAGTGAAGCGAGCTCTTCAATACCTTCATAAAATGTATTTCTTAGTTTGGTGGTGTGATTAATTGTTGTCGGTCGCGTTTGTGTGTTACCTGATAAGAGTTTTTTTTTGCGTGTTCCGTGGACACATACTTCCAATAACGTCAGTTTTTTTTTGCGTGTTCCGTGGACACATAATTCCAGTAGTGTACTTTTCTTGCACACAAGTATTATTGATGCTGATGATTAGAACTTAGTAACAATGGAGGAAGGACCTTCTACATTTTGGAAAAAGAAACCAAGCGATGTAGCGAAAGTGGGTGAACCCAATTTTGCCGCCAAGGTTTTAAAAATGTGGGAAGAAGAGGAAGAAAAAGAGGGTCTAGAAGAGGAGATGGAAGATCTTTTTTCTGATGTTGATTCAGATGTGGACCCCTCGTTCATTCCTGAGACATTTGGTTCTTCCACTGATTATGAAGATTGTCGTAATTTCGAAGCTAGTATTTCGTCTGTAAGTTGTAGGACAAATAATGGGAAAGACGTTCCGGCTTGTTTTCAAGGTAAGAAAGGATATTCTTGGGAATCTAAACAACCAACAAAGACTAGACGTGTTCCTCGTCAAAATATAAAACGAGGAATTCCAGGCTTGACAAAGATTGTTATAAATTTAGGTGAAAATCCAAAAATGGAAGATATTTGGTCTCTAATTTTTGATGACGACATTACTGATCATATTGTGTTGTGGACAAATGTAAAATTGGAGAAAACAAGAATTAAAGTCCAAGAGCATCAAAAGAGCAATTACAGACCTACTGATAAGTGTGAAATAAAGGCACTTTTAGCTCTTTTTATGCTAACATCAATTTGTAAACATATATGCTTTCCCTCTTTTCTACTGATTCTATGGGTAGACCCATATTTAGAGCTGCAATGTCAGTGAAGCGTTTCCAAATTTTGTTACTCTGCCTGCGATTTGATGACCCTGAAACGAGAGAAACACGGAAGGAAACCAACAAAGCTGCAGCCTTTCAGACATCTTCTCCAAATTCACCCATAATTGCTAAAAAAATATATATATATATTTTCTTTAGGAGGATATGTTTGCGTCGATGAAATGCTTGTACCATTTCGTGGAGAATGCAGCTTCAAGGTTTACATACCCAAGAAACCAGCGTTTCAGCAATCCAGAATGTAGAGTTCGTGAACAAGACTATCCGACATTACGATACGCACTCGATGGTGCAACACGGTTTTAATAAATGTCCATATTCCACCAAGCAAGCTGATGATAACGACAAAGATACATTTTACGATGAGCTGGATAGGTTGTTTGACCAAGTACCGAAGTATTATGCGAAAATTGTGCTCAAGGATTTCAACGCAAAGGTACGCAGGGAAGAAAGTATTAGACCTGCTATTGGCAAATCATGCCTTCACGAGAAGAGCAACAACAATGGAGAAAGAGTGAACGCCTTTGCGATGTCGAAAGATCTAATAGTACACAAAGATATACAAAAATACACATCGACATTTCTGGATGGCAAAACACACGATCAGATCGATCACGTATTAGTAGATAGACGAAGACATATCAATATAATGGACGTTAGGTCGTACGGAGAAGCGGAAGGAGACACCGATCATGAACTAGTGATCACTAAAGTGAGAGAAAAGCTATGCATCGCGAGCAGGGAAAGCAAAGGACTAGAACAATGGAAATTCGAAATCAAACTACTAGATAACCCGGGTGTAAAGGCAGATTATCAAATCGAAATCCCTAATAGGTTCGAAATCTTAACTGACTTTAGTAATAATGAAGATGACATTACTAATAGTAATGAAATTGGTATGAATAATGATGTGGGGCAATTCGTGACACTAAGAAAGGCGTAGCGAAAGAACGTGTGGGTGAGAATCCTTGGTTTGATGAAGAATGTCTTAAGCTTCATGAGGAATGTAAACATTCAAGGCAGCGATGGATAAACAATAAAACTGAAGCAAATGCAAACAATTAGAGTAACGCGAAACGTAGCGCAACACGCGGGTTTAGAAACGAAAAGCGAAAATATCTGACGCACAAAACTGAGGAGATCTAGGAAATAGTACCACGAATAACATTAGACATCTATACAAAGGGGTAAACTCGTTAAGAAAAAATTGCCAGCCAAGGCTAGGGATGATTACAAATGAACAAGCAGATCTTCAGTCGGATCCGACCAAAATTCTTGATGTATGGAAAAACTACTTTGACAAGCATCTTAAACACTGGTGAAAAAACGGAAGAATCTGAAACCCATACCACAGAATCGCGTAGACATGAACCTAGCGAGAATTAGGTCCAAATTTCCATAAAGAAATTGAAAATTTTCAAATCCCAGCCAAATTAATTAAAGTGGGAGGAACAACACTAGTCAAGGAACTGCATTAACTGATAAATGCTAAATGGAAAAAAGAGAAGTTTTCACATGGAAAACCCCAGCAGGCCAGCAATAGTTCCGATTTACAGAAAAGGCGATATATCTGACTAATTATTACCACAGAATCTCTTTCCGTCCAACATGTAATACAGTGTTAAGTAATATCTTGTTCCTGCTAACAAACCTAAGCATATACGTAGATGAAATAATTGGAGATCCTCAATGTGAATTTAGAAATAAAAGATTATGTTGGATCATATTTTTACTTCAGACGAATATTAGAGAAGAAGTGGGATGGCATGGTTCACCAGCTGTTCATAGATTTTAAGAAAGTATATGACTCATCAAAAGAGAAGAATTATGCAATATCCTAGTAAAATTTGGCATTCCGAAAAAAAAAATACCCAGCCGCCGTAGCTGAGTGGTAGAGCGTTGGCGTAGCCTTCGGGGGGTCGTGGTTTCGATCCCAGCGACCGACCATCCTGACTGAGGTTTTTCCAGGGTGTTACCTCAGTCACACCAGGCAAATGCCGGTATGGCACCTTCTACATGAGCTCTGGCCGACACCTTCCCGAATCCTTTCCACCTCCCTATCCCGGTCTGAGCCTTAATGCCTAAAGGTCTTAAATTAAAATTTAATTCCGAAAAAATCTGTTCAGTTAGTAAGGATGTCTCAGCGACCCCATAAGCAGAATACGTGTAGGTAATATCAGATCGTTTCGAGATTCGCAACAGATTGAAACTGGGTGATGCCTTATCAGCAGGGTCGGGTAATTATGGAGATCGCGATAATCACGAAGTGTCACAAATTCAATTTTTTTTTAATTTATATAAGCAAAGTACATATATCCGCCACCCAGAAATGTGTTGCGATAATCGCGAATTGGCTGGACTAAAGCGAGATGCAAAGTAAATCGCGATAATCTCCACTCGTTATATTTCTTATACATTTCGTACATTTGTAAGCAAAGGACATAGAAGTGACAACTCCGTTATCTGCAGACCGTGGAACTTTCGCAGTATAAACCCTCCGGAGGGTGGACATTGACCTTTTCCCTTGACTGGGTACTCTATCCTCTTTTCCTCCTTGGGGCTTACCAAGCTGCTGGCGCCAAACAAAGGTCAGTAAAGAGAGGTGGGGGAGGCGGAATTGTGTGACTATTGTACTGAAACGGCCAGTGAGTTCAGGAATTCTGTCAGTGAAGATGTGACGCACTAGTGTTCCTGTTACAGCTGCAACACGTGCTAAACAATATGCAAGTGAAGGCTTTTATACAAATGATGGAATTTTACATTGTAAATTGTGCAACGTAGGAATCGATTACAAACGAAGTGATACGTGTTCAAAACATATAAAAAGCGAAGTGCACAAAACGAAGAAAGAAAATTCTCAAAGTGACTTCGAAAAAAGAAAAATACAAATATCTGTTGAGGAATCCTTTACGACTGCGAAAAGAGCCAAAGAGGAATTCGTAGTCGATACAACAAAAATGATGCTTAAGGTAAGTCCGGTAGCTTTTATAATACCACCTATAAATAATCAGATAAAATAGCATTAAATTGTCAAACAAGGCCGGATGAAGATTTCTTAGAGGTCCTAAGGGCCTTTCATATCGCGAGATTAAACTACCGCTAATTTCACTGTTTTTTGTGTACCATTTTCAAAGTGGAGAAATTAATAGAAAAAACGCTTAGTAGGACTACTAGACAATACTATTTTGCAGGAGATACCGTTATAACGAGTCACCTAACTGCTTTCGCTAAGGAGCCATTTTGTAGAACCGTAAATAAATTCGAATTCTTTAGCAAAATGTTTAAAATTATTGACACTGGTTTATAAAATGGGAGGTTTAGGGTTGTTTTCGCTACATGGCATGAGCGTGAACATCGATTTTATTTAATTACTGTGAGACAACGAATTTTATTTATTAAGTAACCTTTCCAAAACTGCGTGCTTATTGTGCCCCAGCCCTGCTGTCTGAATTGTCATCAAAGTTGGCGCGTCATAATTTGTATACCGCATATTATGTTAGAAAGATATTATTTACATGCGTCTGCGAACGTAAAACAACACACACACACAGCACATACATAAACATGAACGTGAAAGTAAAAAGAGTAAATATAGTTGTTTCTTTAGAATCGCGTTTCTCGGGTAATTTCAACTTTTTTTTCTTCCACAGGCCAACATCCAGATTGAGAAACTTGATACGCCAGCCATGAGGGAATGGTTAATGAAATACGTCAAAGGTGCGGAAGATCTTCCAACAGCTTCCCACATTCGCAGGCAGTATGTACCAAAGTGCTCTGAGGAGGCCAAACAACTGTTAAAGCAAGAAGTTGCAGAGAAGCCCCTAGTTATCTTTTGTGATGAAACCACTGATCGCAAAGGAGGTGTGTTTTTACTGTGTTATTTGGGAAATCTTAGAAACTTTGAAAGATTTTGATATTCGGTACGAAAATATTTTGGCAATTTGTACAGATAGCGCACCGTACATGAAAAAGTGTGTAGAGTGTTTGAAGGTTGTTATAGGTGAACATTTACTATCTTTCACTTGCTGGGCTCATAAACTGAATTTGATCGGGGAGCTACATCAAGAATATTTGTCGGATTTAAATGCAGCTGTTGCTAAATTGAAACATGTTTTTAGGAATTCTAGAAAGCTTAAAAGTCTATATCTCGAGCATCTGAAGACCCATTTTCCAGAGTTAAAAGCAAAATTATTTCCAAATCCTGTTTTGACAAGATGGTCAAGCTGGTTTTGTACTTGAATGAGTATTTTGATGCTGTGGTACATTTTTTAAAGAAATGTTGAGAAACCATCTTCTCCTGTAAATGCTTTTCTGGCAAAGTTTTCTCCAGAGAGGTTATGTAAGGTACATATTCGGTGAGAATTTGTGGCAAGAAACTGTGGTCTTGCGACTGAACCACTTTTAGAACTGCAATCGAAGGAGAAACCGGTTGCGCATAAAGTTGTTGGTTGGTTGGAAATGCTGAAAACAAAGTATACATTAATATCAGAGGGTCAGTTCGATGCCATACCTGCATTAGATTCATTATATCCAGAATCTAATTTTGAAAGAATTGCGCAATTCAAAGAATGTAGTAAGAAGGCTATTGAGAAAATAAATAAATTCCTGTTGACTGAAGAGGCTAGGATGCTTTCATGTATTTCTAATTTATTTGACCCAAGTGTAGCTCTTCCGAACTGTAATAATTACGACAAAGTTAAAGAGATGCTTACCAACTTCCTTTTTTCAGTAGTTGCCTAGATACTCTTTTTAATTACATAGGTTTCATAGAAATTGTAAAAAAACAACTGACAAACGGAAATGTTGACATTGTAGAAGCTTTGATGTTATTAAAACAGAAGGATTCAAAATTTGTAAACTTTTGTGATTCATGTCTGAAAACGCTTTGGTTGCCTGTTTCAAATGCTGATTCTGAGAGATTTTTCTCTCAGCATAATTTGATTGTAACTGATAGACGCTTTAGCATGTAAAAAAAATAATTGAAACATGTTCTTTATTCAAGTAACTCATCACCTGTTCTCACAATGCTGTGTTAACGTTGAAATCAAACTGTGAATCGAATCCGGAACCGCTCGCACTGAAGGTAAGCGCACTACTGACTCGGCCACGCAGGAGGCTCCTGTTTCTGTTCTATCTATTTCTAATTGGCTATCGCTTAACTAGCACCGATTTTCAAATGTCCTTTTCGACAGCTCTGTTTCTTTATTATACATTACGCTAAATTCCAGTTTCTTACCTAAAACATCTAAAAATAATTTATCAAATTTTAGATATGTGGAGTTGTTCGATTTCCTCTTCGCCTTAACCAATACTGATTATTAACTTAAGTAATAAGGTTTTCAAAATATCAAGCGATTATACAGTATCCCCATGTATAGGAATACTGCATAAGCAAGACTAGTGAAAAGTGCACGATTTCATAATGAAGAAAGAAATCCAATATGCCTTTTCGCACGCCAGAAACAAAGGAAGCTTTTTTTTTCATGTCCAGAAGAAATCTTTCGAAGCGGAGCATAGAGTAAGCAGGTATTGTTGATTCGCTTATCTGACAACTTCAGAAGAGAGGATGGGTGAGCATGTGCGGTCCAAGAGATGTATAATGGATGTCCCCATAGGAGGTCTAACACATCGGTCCATGCGTGAGCTCCCCTGCAGAGACACATCACCATCTTCCTTCCGAAGCTCCATGACATACCTGCCATAAACCACGTCATGATACAACATTATACCAAACGTCAGATCTATTTAGACAGCAAAGGGTTGTTACACAGTACCACCCTACTTCGATATCGTTATTCCGCCCCACCTCAAAAACTTATAATAGCATGCAACGTTAGATTTCATTCGTTAAACAGATTGAAATTTAAGCAGTTGGGCTAATTCACAACTACTAGCAACTTGCACTTAAAATTTATATTCTGGCGACAAAGCTCTTCAAAGAATAACAAACTTATTTCTTTGTCTATTTCCATTTTCTAATTTTTAAGTTCTCTTTGGTAATGACTTCAAAACTGGACTCACAGTACTTCAGGCGTGTAACATGTTTATTCGCATCGACTTCGTGGAACCTGTTTTATTTGGCGATGTCTTTTCGTGACGCAAATCTCACCGTTCTCATTTCGTATCCTTCTTTACTCATACACTTGAAGCTGGATAAATGTTCTAGTTCTTCTATTCTCTCCAAGTTTGATGTTCACTTTATTTATTTATTATTTTTCTACAGTCACTAATTCTTTCTTTTGCGTTACGTTTCATCTCATTCCATAATCTTCACGATTTTTCTTACTGTTAGATGGACTTTCTCAACTGGACGAAAAAGAAAGATAATCTCTCCCCCTCCCCTCTCTCTCTCTCACACACACACACCTTTCAGGTACTGCAGAATGGAGTGAATAGTATTGCTGGGGGAATAGGATCAAGACTCACGAAAATGTTTGATATTAACAACTCTACGTACATGTACAATTGCTGCAGGTGTTCGTGCATTTTTATTTATAGCTCTATGATACTAGCTGTGATCTCTATCGTGTAATCATTATTCTAAGTTGGTAGCCCTGATTGTAAGAAGCTTGTATTTCGCGATTTGTTATACGATGTTAAAACCTAACCTCCAGAAAGTTACGTGCTGAAGGTCGTGTTCGTATTCCTGAAAGGTGATTCTGTCTCATAGCAAAATAGTGTTGCATAATTTCAGGTGGAAATAAAAAACTGTGGCTTCTGTAGGTGAGTCATTGTCTTGTTGTACTTTGAGATCGGAAAACGGGGTGAAAGTAGAATCAGTACGCCGGGGACCAACATTTGATAAAAGAATAGGGCAACTTTTTATAAACAGCACATACGTGAACATTTGAACGATTCGAACCAGTTGACACTGTTTTTACAACAAGAATATAAGGATGTTTTTGACAACCTTACTGTACATCCTATTAGTAACTATAAAGTAAATATTAGAGTGGATCAAGATGCGTGTCCTATCTTTAGAGAAGCCTATAAAATACCATTAAGTTTGAAGGATATGGTTAAAACAGTGCTGGAACAACTTAAAACACAAGGAATATTATCATCACTTGAATAACTTATTCAAAATGGGCCACTCCCATTGTAGTACAGCCAAAAAGACAAGGTAAAGAAATACGTATTTGCACTGACTACAAGGTGACAGTCAATAAATGATTAAAGGACATGTACTATCCATTGCCAATACCAGAAAATATTTTTAAAAAAATTCAAGGGACTGATACGTTCGTAGTTTTGGTCCTGAACCAGGACTATAACTTCTCTTTGACGAGGCCAAGAAAATTTTAATTATCAAAACACCCTGGGGTTTGTTTCAAAATTTACGGCTCTCTCTTGGTTTGTCATATTCTCCTTTTATTTTTCAAAAGTATATGAACTCTACGTTAATCGAATTTGATTTTTCTCAGGCATATCTAGACGACGTGATAATCAGTGGAAAGGGAATTCAAGAATATTACCAGAATACTTGAAAGGTATTGAATAAAGTCATATCATTAAGAATCAAAGTAAAATTAAATAAATGTCATTTTTGCAAGTAGAATATCTCGGGCACAAAATCTCAGCGGAAAGTCATGTACCTTTATCCAGACATCAAGAAGCAGTGATGAAATGTCCGAGACCAGAGAATGTGACACAACTAAAATCATTTATGGAAATGGCAAAGTATTCTATAAGCACATATGAAGACTAACCATGCATATGCATTTATTGCATCAATTACTCTCTGAGATTGGACCGAACAACACCAGGACCAGTTTATAAAATCAAGGAACTAGTAGTGCAATGTAACAAGATTGAAATTGCATCTAGTGTTCCAAAAGTTAGGCAACCTGCCTTTTATACAACGTAAATATTAAACTAAAACACATTGAGGCATCGTTCTTGCAATGAAATATAGCCTTGTATATTGGAAAGTTTTTAATATACACTGCAAAAACTGTGCCTATGAATCATACCCGTACCCCCTATTTTCCAGAAGCAGTGACGAACACAGGAATTCTTATTTTACCATCGTTTTTGTTTCTATTGTTCTGTTGCCACTTGTGTTCATGTCGTCTTAGGTCAAACATCGGTCGTCAAGAAGTTTGTTATCATGTTTACATATCGTGTAGTATCCGTTTACTTCGACATATTGAAATTTATGTCATCATCAGCATTACGTCAAAGGTGCGATGTGTAAGATATGATAGAAACGGAGAATCCTCCAAGTCAATGTTCTTATATGTTATAAATATCACTAGTTAACCAGATCTTCAGATTGTTTACATCTGATGTTTGGTAGTTTGACAGTATTTATCTTAATTTTTAATCTGCTTAATTCTCGCTCGGCTTTGGTTTATTGAACATCAAGATTCTCTAGATTGTTAACTTATATATTCCGTAACATTATACATATCTCACTCTAAAAATGATTTATATTTGTAACAGCTTAAAGAAGAAAATAGATTCTAGATTTTCCAGCCATCTTCGAAAATATTTTCTTCATTTTGGCGAATACTATTTCTTTGGAATTCTACAAACTTTTCAAGTCTGTTTAGTTTTTTCATGGCTCAATAAAATATCACAAGTCTTTATCATTCCACGAATAACATACATTTTATTGTTGTCCGTTTCTCTTCATTAATTTTGTTTTCTTTGTCGATATATACAACAGTTTTAAACCATATTATTCATTATATTTATCACTTTAAAAAGAAATGCTATCGTTTAAGATTTTTACAGCTTGAAAAAATATAGTAAATATTCGTCATGTATTTATTAAGCATTTATCATGTGCTATCTAACTTGGAATACCACAGCTGTGTTATCTTTTGTTTTTAATGCAGGCAATATTATGTTATTGTGCACATTTATCCTTTGCAAAGAATTATGCCATTGTAATGCATCGTGTGTTCTTGTCTTGATAAATAAATAAAAAAATAATTACGTAGGATTTATTTTATGAAACCACCACAAGAAGATATTGAAACAATAATAAATAATACTAAGTGGCCAAAGCTCAGTTCGTAGAGCCTTGGCTTAGCGACCAGAAGGCCTTCGAAACGACCCCAACAGCCGTCTATCGCGCGACTGAGGTTTTTCTAGGATTTCTCCTCAATCTTACCAGGTAAATATCGGGATAATACCTACTAACTATGTCTTGGACGACTAAATTCCAAAACCATCTCCCCCACTCTATGCTGGCCTGAGTCTGAGATGCAAAGAAATAATAATATTTTGGTAACAATAATCAGTTGTATACTGAAGATTATCTCCAAAGAAGGATTATCAAGTAACATATTATGATTATGATGGTGATAGTGGCCTGCTCTAAGACAGTATGTAACAAACAAAAAATAAATAATATGTAAAAAGTACCATTGTGACTTTTCAGTTATTACTGGATATGCATGAAGGGAAAGTACCATTTTCCCATCGCTTTCTAACAACGTATAGAATTTACTCTGTGCCAATCTTGTCAAAATACATTAAAGCCACGTCCAGACATGGAAACATGTTTCCAGGAAACATTGTTTGCAAACTGTTTCCCGACGTGTTTTTTGTGTTTTGTAAATGTTTCCATTGAAATGTTTCACAAATGTTTGCAAACATTTCAGAAATATTGGAAAACATTTAGAAAACAATTTCTTAGGGCCGTCAAAAATATGGATATACCGAAATCAGTATGCTGGAATACCGAAAATTCGAATATGAAATACCGAAATATCGATATACCGAAAATACTCAGTAGTAGAGCGTTGGCGTAGGATTCGGTAGGTCGTGGGTTCGATCCCAGCGATAATCCTGACTGAGGTTTTCCCAGGGTTTTTCTTCAGTCACACTAGGCAAATGCCGGGGTAGCACCTGCAACATAGGCCCTGGCCGACATCTTCCTGAATCCTTTCTCCTCCTATATCTCGGCCTGAGCCTTAGATGCCTAAAGGTCATAAATAAAATTTTTAAAAGTCAATGAAGTCTCTGAAGATTATCTTCATTTCTTTCTTTGGATAAGGTAGGCAGAGGATGGGGAAGGTATTGTCCAGTGCCGTTCATAATTTACCATCGCGCCATTACAGTTGCAGAAGTATCATAATAACGAAATCCGAATTCTGGGTCTTTGAATCTGTGACAGAAATCGGACGAAGCCACTGGACCGGATATCCGAAACCCCGAAGATCGGAGCTTTGGATATCCGGACCCTGGTGGATCCATTCCTACTAAACAGTTTTCGAATTACAACAAAATGTTGCTGAAATGCATTTTCCTGCTTGCTTTTATCCCATCGTCAAAACTGCCGCTGCGTGATTGACTTTTTTAATTGACACGACATGAAGTCGGCAAATCTACAGCAACTGTGGTTTCATTATCAGAAAAGACCCAAACACTACCTGATTAGAGCGGACCGCGGTGGCTCAATGGGTATGCGCTCATCTCTAGCGCTTGGGTTCGTCGGTTCAAACCTTCCTCATGCCGTATAAGCTTTGTGGTGAACAAACACCGTGTGCGTGGGTTTGCTCGTGGTTCTCCCGTTTCCTACCACTTTCTTCATTCCACCAATCATTCCATCATTATCCATCTGGTCTGAGCCTGAGTTGCCTAAAGACCTTCGAAATGAGTCTGTGCATTAATGTAAATGATATAATGTGTAATTCTGTAATATGAATAATCAGCCTTGTCTTTCTCATGTCAATTTTGTTTTCTTAGGTGAGATCGCCAACATTTAATTGCTTCTCTCTCGTGTAAATATACACTATATTATTACACTGGCAAGGTTAAAAGATTGACACTTGCACCCATTTGCTGCCGACCGGGTGGTTGTCAATTTTTCTGCCAATGTTTACCTAACAACAAGGTTCTTGTAAAAAAAAAGAAGAATTACATCTAATATTTCGAACTGCACGGTTGCAGAGCAAAGTCCTGAATGGAGTGCCTTGACTTCGTAACCAGCTACTGGGGCTGGAAGAGTGTTAAGGTGTGAGGTCTTTTATATACACAGAGAATTGACGTGCTGCGGTGGTGTATTGAGCACTATGCCTGGCCGGCAACTGGGTGATCTGGGTTCGAGCCCCTGTCAAAGTTTCTGGTAATTTCAATATTTACCTAACACAAAGTTCTTGTGAGAAAAGGAATTACAACTCTAAATATAGATAAGTACGCCTAAAATTATACTATGGTTTGCATATGAACCGGAATTTCGGGAGGGACCAGGTCAACCCCCTAAATACAAACGTCCATGAGTACCTCCATATCGCTCACTATCATTGCTTGTCGATATTGTTCGGTATTTCGGTATATTGATATGGTTTGGTAGATCGGTATGTCGGCATTTCCGGTATTATGGTATTTTCGGTATTATTGGTTTATCGATAAATCGATAATTGTCGGTATCCAAAACATACCGAAAGTCGGTATGAAAATCTCAATACCGAAACCCCCTACACTTTCTGATGTTTCCAGAGAAATAAAACAATGTTCCTTGTTTCCCATTTGAAATGGAAAACAGGAAACATTGTTTGCAAACATTTGGGAAACATTCTGTACCAAACATCAGTTTTGGAGAAAAATCGTCTCCAAACTAATGCAGAATCATAACGATGGCCTCAAATAGTAGATAAGAAAATAAATTACAGAAGTTATAAGTTGTGTTAGCGTACTCCAGCTAGATGAGGCATGGGATGTGTACAAAGTTGTACCTTTTTGCATGCTCTTTCTTGTTCGTGTAAATTGCAGAGTTTATTCGGGATCAATGGAGAAACGACACCGCATCTCCTTTCCCAATTGATGAACATGCATGATGTGAGTTACGACGAATAACAAGTACTGGTAAATTACAGCAGCGTTCCGCAAACTGTGGTATTTGATGTTTGCCCTAGTTGTCTTTTCTGAGTCCAGGTCATAAGTAAACAGATCATAATGACAAATATCCGTCTTTGTTATGATTCTGCTAACGCTAAGGTGAATATGCGTACGAGAACACAGTGACAGTAGTCTGATGAACTCAAGTAATCGAAATACTGGCTAGATTAAAATAAGCATTATACCCAGACCGCAATAGGATGGGGGAGATTTTGTTGGAAAGTGGTCGGTCAGGTGCTAGTGTGTAGGTATCATTTCGGCATTTGTCTGGTGTGACGGAGGGGAAAACCCTGGAAAAGTCAGAATGGGCGGCCGCTGCGATCGTTCCCAGGACTTCCCGATTGCTCTACTGAGCTACGGTCGTTCGTTAATTATAATGAATAGGTTACCAATTAAACCAAATACGGTCTTCGATACTGCACTGAATATAAACGTTCCTCACGAGCATCTGAGGAACCAAAGTCTTAATTTTACAATCACACTGTCATACAACTTTGAAAAATCGTAGCCGACCATTTTCTATGAATCTAAGTGTACCTGTAAATTGGACACGTATGATTAGTCGTTGTATTTTCTTTCCTTACAGGATTCCACCTTGGTTTCTGTGTAAACCTGACGTGACAAGGTCTCATGTATATCAATATACGTTTAGTACCTGCGTTGACGATAATTTCTATTACTTTCTTCTATGATACTAATTTATTTTTTACCTACATATAGTATTAAACTGTAATCATATAAACACAGGTTGAATTCTGTTCAAACATAAATAATTTTAAATGCAACTTTTTTTTAGAGAAATATTCGAATCCGCTTGTGTTTGTGATTACAATACAATGCTATGTAGGCGAAAAGTCACAAATTAGTATCAAAGATGAATTTAATGGAAATAGTAGTCACCGCACGTAATGAACGTATATTGATGTACACGAGACATTGTCACGTCAAGATTGCACACTTGAATGGTGGACCGACGAAACAGCAACAACAAAACAGCGAAACAAAACAGCGACATACAAAATCCGCGACGCAAAACACGACGACAGATATAAAAACGATTTAAGTTCCTGATGCACAGAAACAACGAAGCGAAAAACAGCGATAACCAGAACAGTGACAGGCGAAAGACCGCAACAGACAAAAACCGCGACACGCAGAAAGAGCGACAGGCAAAACCGCGACAGACTAAAATCGCTATGACAAAAGAGCAACAAAGAAACCAAACAATCCAAAACAGCAAGAGGCAAAAACAGCAACGCACAAAAACCGGGACGCGCAAAAGCAGTGACACACAAAAACATCGACAGGCAAAAACATCCACATACAAAAACGACAGGCAAATTCTCGAGAAACAAAATCGGATATAAAAAGTGACGCATAAATAACGCGACGCTCAACAACAGCAATAAACAGAAGCGCGACGCAAAAAACAGCGACCCACAAACCGCGACAGGCAAAAACATCGACATGCACACCACCATGACCGAACAGTGGCGCATAAAAGAAAGGCCCAAAAGTCACGACTCACAAAATCTACGATAAACAAAACCGCGACAAACAAGAGTAAAGCTGCCTACACCAAAGGAACTTAGCGGTAATGTTGTATATCTTTTCAACAAATTGTACACAAATGAATATTTCCTAGGCACAATCAGGCACAAATAAAACAGAAACAACTGGCGTAAATGTCGTTTTGAAATTAACATTTTAGACGAATTTGAGTTTGAAGCTCCTCCCTCCCAAATATACTGTCTTATAGTTTTGCGTCAAAGTGAGTTTTAACTACATTTTTTGTGGCATAATCCAGCACAAGTGAAGCGCAAACGATTTACATGAATTCTGTTTCGAAATGTATATTTTCTACCAATTTAATGGTGAAGCTAACGCAAGAATTTAGTGTCGTATAATTTTGCGACAATTTGAGCACAAACGGAAATATTTGTTGCAATGTTCAGCAGAAACGATGTACAAATAATTGTCATGAATTGATTTGTGAAATTTGTATATTAAGCGAATTTGACTTTGAAGTTTGCCTATGAAAGAAATGTCGCATACCCTTGTGACAAATTGAGGACAATGAATATTTCTACTGCACAATCCAGCACAAACGATTGGCGAAAATTTCTTTTTAAAATTTACATTGCTAATTCGGTTTCAAGATTTTTTTTTTTTTTTAATTTCGACGTGACGCTTGCCTCCACTCGAAAGAAATTAAATATATCATATATTTGTGACGAATTGAGCACAAGGGAAACTTTTTACGGCACAAAAGAAGCACGAAATTAACATTTTCGGCAAATTTAAACTTGAAGCTGCTCCCCAAAATTGAGTGTCGCATAATTTTGCGACAAATTGAGCACAAACGAAACTTTTTGTGGCACAAACTATTGCACTACCTTCGGTTATTTGTGCCGTTTTTGCTGCTGCAGCTTCATGGAGGTCACGCGTTCCGGTTTAGTCTGTCACAGGATAAAACAAGTTAGCGCTGCGATTCTACTTTCGATACAATCGCCAAGGATCCCGTCTTTTGACAGCATTTCAGGCACACAAACATTCGTTTTTATAAAACAGGTCGACAACGCTTACAACTAGAGTGCTTAAGGACGGGAAAACCCATAGTACATTTCAATTGTGTCGAATAGTTTGGTGCAGATAAGTATAACGATTAGGAAATGGGTTGAAAAAGTTAATATTACATTTTTAAATGCTTGGGAACAGTGACAATTGCGGTGCCTAATCATGATGTCCAGGTGACTGAGCTAGTCAAGCCAAGACTTCTCCAACGACATCACAACTACGTCACTACACCTTGTGGATCATAAGATATTATTGGACACTATTTGACAACACTGACAGCGGGATCCTTGGGATTGGGGGCATTTACAGTATTTTTTTATTGTGTTGAATAATAATAATGCCAAGTTTGGTGCTGCTACGTCTAACGTAGAAGGCAGCAAATTGAAAAGAATGAATTGTAGAGAAAACATGTTGGCAAAACTGAGGACTGGGATGCCTCAGAACGGTGACACCCACAGAATTGATCTATTGTTTCCAATAATCTTTATGCCAATTTTGGAGCAGATAGTTTGAACAGTTTGGCAGTAATTTCAGAAATTGTATTTAAAATAATCGGTTGGCAACACTGACGACCACCACCAATCAAGATTGTTCCTGCGGCTCTGAGCTAGTCCATCCGAGGCCTCTCCAACGACACGTCAGCTACGTATCTACACATTATGGTTCATAATATATTTTGTGCACACGGGTTGGCAACACTAACAACGGGTATTTGGTGATAAATCATTCACAGTATATTTCTGTTGTGACGAATAATAATGTTTATGTCAAGCTAGATGCTGCTACGTTTAACATAATAGAAGCAATTTGAAATACATACATATATAAATATATGAGCTCCTGCGTAGCCTAGTCGGTAGCGCGCTCGACTTCAATGCGAGCGGTCCCGGGTTCGATTCCCGATGGGGGCTCAAATATTTCGGTGTTGACCCAGCATCGTGAGGACAATTGGGGAGCTGCTGTGAATAAAAGACAGTGGCGATCACAGTGAGAGCTTCGGCTCTCCTCTCCCAACCCGTCTGGTCAGCGTGGGAGCAGTAGACCAACTCCTCCCTTCGGGGAGAGGCCTCATCCACTAGTGGATTGAATATGGCTGTGATTTATTATATATATATATATATATATATATATATATATATATATATATTTTAAATTCGGTTTCAAGTATACCTCTCTACCTCGAGTACCTCTCTACACCTTGTAGTTCCTGAGATTTAATTTCAGGACACGGACGGACGAATGGATTGATCAGGATTATAAGGACCATATTTTCTATAGCTTTGCTATCAGTGGACCTAAAAGTGGATAATGGTTACTTTCTATGTGAGAAAATGTGTTTGAAAAATAAATAACAAATTGAATAACATAAAGAAACAATGCGATCCTTGACGTCTGAAAAAAGCACCGGGCCGGCGCGCTCTGACTCCACTAAACCCCTGGATATATGTGTTCTTGCGTGACGTACTTGTGTGAAAAGCACTGCCTTGATATGCAGCCAAGAAAGGGAGATATTAAAAGAATAACGTTTTTCGTCATCGAGAAAAGTCTAAATCTGAAAATTACATAATGTTGTATAATGCCCTCCTTTCAATGATTCAGCCAGATCCCCCAATGAGGGTGTTATCCCTCCAAATCATCAATCACACACTCCCAACTTTAAAAGTTTTACTACTAAAAATCGATAGAAACCCTCTAAAACTCACATGGCGATTATAATAGTAAATACGGCGGAAGTCGACGAGCGTCTCGCGCTAGGAATTTGAGAGGGGAAAATGTAAAGATACATGACCGCACCGAACCTTACCTAACCTCCACTTTCCCATGGTCACTAATTTAAGATAATGTACGACAAATGCGAAAAAGCAATTATTAATAATAAATATGAGCATATAAAAATATATTTTGAAAGAAAAAAAATTGACCCGGGACTTTTTACTCAAGAAGCGAACGTCTTGACCATTTGACCACGAAGCCGAGTTGGGAAATCTTGGTTTTGTCGTTGTATTTACAGTGGGTAGCGTCACAGCCTGTCAGTATGACGTCGTAGGTGATGACGACTTACGCCGTGTTTACTATCTTAATCCTCAAGTCTAAAACTCCACTTACTCCCTTCCCTAACATTGGTTCTACAGTTGCTTCGAATTGGGAATCCTGGCCATAGAGACAGAATAGAATACAGGGAGCTTGAGACTGTTTATTGGCGAGGGGAGTGAAGCCAAGAGACAGAAGGGATGAAGCATTTTCACATTGGCTGGCCCCATACGCGCGGTACTCTATACCGAGTATTGCCTTCTCATTCTTTGCTATGGGAAGAGAAATTATTAGTGATAAGCGCGCATGTCTGTTGAAACCTCCAAAATATATCGTTGTTCAAAGAACATCTGTTTTGCAGCGAATTGACAATTGTAACATACTTAAAATGTCCTAGATGTGTTGTGCTGTATATTTTAGTAACACGATAGAAAAGTGTGTTTCGAAATAGTTACTGACGGACGCACAGATCTCGGTATAGAGGGACTCGAACGGGGCCATACAGTATGGTTTAGACGCTGAACCGTAAATTTAAATTCACGGGAGGTCATGAAAGTTCTCTTTATTCAATCCTGTTCTAACAAGGGAAAGTCACGATATATTGTCGCTGAAATCCGAGTCTAACATAATGCATCTGATAGAACATGGTGAGATATTGAGAATAACAAAATTTAAGGTGCGGTGAACAAGGGTAGCAAGACTAAAGCGTGTGTGTGGCTGGAAGAGAAACCTCGAAATCCACTGACGTTAAATAAAGACAATATTGGTGTTTCAGAACGAAGTCTGTTACTTGCGGGAGGTGACTCCTGACATTGAAGCAAGTAAAAAAGTTCCATCAATATTCGCAAGCTGTGTTCGACTGTCGCTGTTTTTGTTGATCGCAGTTCTTGTCTGTCGTGGTTTTGATGTGTGTTTATGTGCGTCGCTGAAATTGTCTGTCGCTGTTTTTGGCTGACGCGGTTTATGATTCTTGCTACCTTTGTGCGTCGCGGCTTTTGTCATCGGTGTTTTTGTCTGCCGCTATTTTCGTAGGTCGCTGTTTTGCGAGGCGCGATTTTAACGTGGCGGTTTTTTGGTCGCTGTATTGCCTGTCGCGGATTTTATCGTCGCTGTTTTTGTGTGTCGCGATTTTCCCCTGTCGCCATTTTTGTGCGTCGGGGATTTTCACTCCCTACTTTAGACTGTCGCGGATTTTATCGTCGCTGTTTTTGTGTATCGCGATTTTCCCCTGTCGCCATTTTTGTGCGTCGGGGATTTTCACTCCCTATTTTAGACTGTCGCGGATTTTATCGTCGCTGTTTTTGCCTGTCGCTATTTTTACACGTCGCGGTTTTGGTATCATTGTTTTGCAGTCGCGGTTTTTGTACATCGTTCTTTTCACTTGTCGCTGTTTTTGTGCGTCGGTGTTTTACCCGTCGCGATATTTGTAATCGAGCTTTTTGCGTCGCTGTTTCGTCGTACAACCCGCTTGAATCATCCTTAACATATCACGCTTGACATAAGCAGTAATTAAGAATGAATCAAGCTTGAATTACTGTTTGCATTAAGCTTGATGTGAAGTTTGAATCATGCTTAATTACTGTTTGATTCAACCTTGTATCAAGCTTGACGTTAAGCCTGAATACTACTTGATTCAAACTTGAATAAACCTAATTTTCAAGCTTGATTCAAGCTTGACGTTACGCTTGAATTAAGGCATGATGTACTTAAACTAGCGTGCTTGATTCAAGCTTGATTCCACCTATTCGGCTTGACAATTCAAGGCTGATCCAAGCTTGATTCAAGGGTCAAATGCTAAGTGGGAATAGATTAAGGCCATAATGCGACCCCTCGCACAGAAGTGTTGGACTCCACCAACGCCTTTTCCTACGTTCATACAACATGGCATCTATCACGATATATGACACACAGCCTACCGCCACGTCCTCCTCGGAAATATCTTTAGTTCTACTAACAGGCCTTGACACGAAACATCTTAGCAAACAAGAGTGTATCGCTGTCGGAATTTTAAACGGAAGTTGAGTCAACAATGCGTCACTACTAGCTTGTTATATAACACGTGAAATGTAAATACAACTTCAGAAACACATTCTGTAAGGATGCTTCGGTGGCCTGGTGGTTAAGGCGTCGGCTTGTTAAACGAAGGAGCCCGGCTTCGAGTCCCGGCAGGGTTAACACTTTTTCTTTCAAAATATATTTCCATATGTTTATATGTATTATTAAGCAGTACAAAACCCCGTTTGGGGTAAAAGGAAGAGTGACGCAAGAATTCTACTCACAAAAGAAGTGATATCTATTTTGCGAGTGACTTTCTTTGTCACTATGGCAAAAGTATTGCCTTTGTAATAAAATTAAGAGACAGTATCCTTCCGCCATAGTGACACAAAGAAAGTCACTCGCAAAATAGATATCACTTCTTTTGTGAGTAGAATTCTTGCGTCACTCTTCCTTTTACCCCAAACGGGGTTTTGTACTGATATCACTTATTTTGTAAGGCTGCCTATAAAAAAAGACTGTAACACGAGCCATCTATGCCGATGCTCCTCTCCTGCACACGCGCTATAAGGTGTAGGAGACACGTGCACTGTAAATACAACGCAGAAACCACATCTGCGAGGTTGCTTCGGTGGCCTGGTGGTTAAGGCGTCGAGTTGGTAAACAAAAAAGCCCTTGTTCGAGTCTCGGCGAGATTAACACTAGATTTTCCTTTCAGAATATATTTTCACGTGTTTATATATGTTTATATTCATTATTAATAATTGCTTTCCTGTATTTTACGTACATTATCTTAAGTTAGTGACCATGGCGAAGTGGAGGTTCGGTTCGGTCATGTATCTTTACATTTTTTCTCCTTTACGTCATGCCCAGATGAGTGGAGCAGCGGCGGAGTGTTCTCCGTACGGGCTCGTATTTAAAAAGTGGCACGTGTCACTATGGCGGAAGGATACAAGATCGATTTTGCTCCATATCTCGAAAACCGTAACTCCTATCAAAAATCTAAGCTTGGATTTTCCCCTCATGGGGACCCGCAATGAACCCCTGAAACCCCCCGGTACCACCCATTTGGGGCTAAAACAAAAATACACACAGAATGACGGACATACCTTTCTATCATTTGTGAAAATTTTGTGATTCGGTTAAAAAAGTCGTAACTTTTGAACCGCTCCACTGATTTTAACGTATGATACACCGTTTGAAACGTATTGAAGCGTAGAATAAGATCCAGTAAGTTTCGGCCGCCTGTATGGTCTGGGGTCAGTGCTATCCTAAAAAATTTGAAATTTTGATATTTTTTTTTAAAGCGCCCTAGGGGGTCCCAAGGAGATCCTACCGACCCACATTTTTTTCCCTGTGTCTTAGTATTGGAAAGAGCTTTCAAATGTAAGTTCAAGCATCTAAATCGGACTTATACTTCGGTAGATTCGAAACTAACTGTATACTATCGGAGTTCCGCTAACAGTGTCCTTTGCCAGCGTCACTCCAAGAACTGCCGTTCTTCATGAAAATTGTTTTCTTGCACTTTTCGTTGATTTTCTTAAATTAGTGACCATACGAACGTGGAGGTTATGTAAGGTTAGGTGCGGTCATGTATCTTTACACTCTTTGTTCTTCACGCAACTCCCGTTAAAATTCCGACAGCGATACGCTCGTCTTAGCAACTTGTTTCGAAAACATTGTTTCTGAAACATGTTTCCATGTCTTCCAAATGTTTCACAAATGTTTCCAAACATTTAGAAAACATGGAAACATTTTGCAAACAATGTTTTCGCAAACATGTTTCCATGTCTGGACCTGGCTTAAGACTTAAAATATTAACACTGACATATTTTTTATACAACGCAGAGTCGACGCATTCTAGTGAGTTAATCCCGTAGTGTTTCTCTTTAGATTTGCAGGAAATAACTTTCACAGTAAACCTGTTTTTTTTAATGTACTTTATTTCGTAAATTTTGGTCCTTTTTTTTAAAAAAAGAAGAAAAAATATTGTCTTGAGGCTCAATCCAAATAGGTTTTCCCGCCATTTTCGTTTTACGTTAATTATTCAAATTTCAGTACTGGAAAACAGAAATTAATTTTCACGGACCAAAGTTCGTGTCGTCCTTCAATAACGAGTACAATTATTTTGAGTAAAATATTTAACAGTATACTCAGGATTGTGTGCACACACATTTGGGTCAGGATGATGACACAAAAGTGTATGCAAACAATCCTGCAGTTACTAATTAAATTTAGTTTACTTTAAGCATTTAGTTTAAATTAATTGCAGTCACTGTTGAAAGACGAAACGAACTCTGTTCTGTGAAAATTATTTTTTTTCTCCTGTACTGAAATTTAAATAATTAACGTAAATTAAAAAAGCCGGGAAAACTCACTTGGTTTGAGCCATAAAATAAAAAAGCCGGGAAAACTCACTTGGTTTGAGTCATAAAATAATGTCGCCCTCAATATTTCAATCTTATCAGGCGTTTTCATGAATGGTACATGGAAACGAACAAAAGCGCGTAAGAATTTCTCATGTACCTTATGACGTAAATTTTGGCTTTTTTTTCTTCAAAATTTCAAACTTGTCCAAGCCCCCTAAAATCTTGTCTTAAGAATCACTTTCTGATTTCTGGGGGTCGGTCCACACAAAACCACGTTGAGTTTTTTCATGTACCTTATAACATTAATTTTACCCTTTTTCAAAATTTAGGGGGCTATACTGGACAAATGCCCCCGGTCTGACGTTTAAGACAGTTATTTTCACGTCAGCTGTTGACCCAGAACAGATGGAGGGGTAAAAAATGTTATACCTTATGACGTAATTTTTCATTTGTCAGCTCCCTGTCCGTTAAACTCCTTCTGTTAACAGCACAGTACGTTGTAAGTGGCGCTGGCTTACCTAGGCTCTCTTCCTTCTTTGCCTTACTCGTGATTTTTCTTTTGCATCTGTACACGCATTTCATATAGTCAGTGTGCGAAGAACAGTCTTGTCTGGAAACTAGAGTTCTCTAAACTCTAAAGAAAGAGGAAATGATTTATTCAAAATCATTTAACAAATGTCACATCAGTAGAATGCAAAAATAACTGTTATTGCTTCTCAATTCACAATAGAACTACTACAATATTATTGACACCAATGAATTTCTGGTAAAATTTCAGTCCTAATTGATGTGTCACATGACCCACTTTCTATTTAACATTTTGAATCCACATTCAAGATGGCGGCTATGATGTTCACATTCCCCAACATACAGCAAATCTTATCATGTATCTACTACTATAGATTTGGCTTGCATTTCTGTCACTATTCACACCGAACAAGTGTTATTCCTTAGATTTCTGTGTTGTTAAGCCCTACTGTACGCCACATTTCTTCCGGCTCTCACGCTTCTCCATGTTGCTCTCAGCCGCTAAAATTTTGCATATGCACGTATTTTCACACCCTCTTTCATATGTTATGCATCTCGTTCAGCAACTCGAGTGACCCATTCGGACAGTTCCCTGGTGAGTACGCTTTAAAAATTGTTTAAGTAAAAACCGAATGGATAGGTGTTTGGTGTTTACTAAAGGCGAAATTGTGTTATAATTTTAAAGGTAAAGCCCGTAAAGTCAATCGTGTTTACGACATTTTGCAAGAAATAACATGGCGTCGTTACTTCCACACAAAATCGAACTTTACCTTTCCGATTGATCTTAATCTTATCAATTTTCCATAAATAGGTTTTCAGAGAGTTAAAAGATTAGTGATATATCACATAAGGAAAAATTAGTTTTAAAAAAGTGAATTTAAAATTGTGGCAGTGAAGTGGGTCAATTTAGCAATTACTGACTTCGCCCATCATGATTAAATGAATACAACACTCTTTTAAAATTCACAAACATCCATGGCCCAGGCGGGATTCGAAACCGTAACCTCGTGAACGCCGGTCGAACGCCTTAGCTCACTCAGTATGCCTTAGCACGGATATGTACTGCATATTCGCAGGACAGCGTTACAGTACAGAGCATGTTATAACATTTCAGCTATCTGTTCTCGTTTCGCCATTATTTTACGTAGTATTTATTTCTCGGTGTAGTAACCTCAACGCAACTGATTTATCGTATATTTCTTCCAGTATCGGGACACAATTTATATCTTCAATACTTTCTATGTAGTCTTAACACATAGTAAAAGTAATTTAAGACACTGTTTTAATAATTGGCAAAAACCTTTGTCAATCTTATCAGAACATACTGTTTTCTTCTATCCCATGTCTTTCTCTTCCTAAAAAGAAATCTGTTTAGTGTATCCATTAAAAATCTGAACAATATTATTCAAATAAAAGTATTGATCTGAAACAATTCAGTTATGTGCGAATTGAAAGATCTCGGGAAAAAATCTACAGTGTTAAAAAGATGTGAAAGTGATTTCCAGTTCATGCCAACGCTTTCATAGATATTTTGAACATGACAAGTCGTGACGAGTAACAAGTGAGTGCTAAGATACCGACGAATTAAGAGCCAAGCAATGAGATAAATAAGAGCGTTTCTGTTCTGTTCTATTTTTAAACGACGGGTCTTTACAAACCCATTTCAATACTCAATGTTCTTTAATATTAATAAATGTTATATAATATACGTAAATGTCTTCCTTTATTTTTTAAAATTTATTAATCAGTCATAGAGTCATAGTCATATGTCACCAGCTTCCAGAACTTTCTTAACAAACCTCCCCCACAAATACCACACTTCACTTTTAAGGATTTAAACACTCCAAATTTCACTTTTAGGATCCCTTCACATCTTTCTGGGTACGGCTGGTATTTTGTTCACTAACTGCTATAATTTACCACCGGCAAGATCCGAAAAGATGAAGAAAAACTTGAATTTAACGCGCACCATAATTAAGTGGCAGTACTGAAGACCCGCCATATTGCCGAAACTCCAATAAGAACATTTCAAGCTTTATTTGCTCTTCCCAATAAATTACTTCTTTTAAACTGTGTTACTTTTTGCCACGTATTCTTCAATTTCTTGCCCTGCACATGTCTGTAAACAAATATCAGGTTCTGATACCTTGGAACTTGCATTCACCGCATAGACACACTGTCTACTTTTTATGCAGTTATGTCTAATTTATTTTTATCTTTAATTCAAGGGTTAAAGCTCTTTCCTTAAAAGCTTTAAAAGGTACAAAACTACATTGTTCAATTCTCTTATGAAACAGATACTGGATTCGTTGGTCACTTTAAATTTGTTGTCCATGTAATAACGAGTTTATTCTATATTTAGGAACACAGGAAAAAATATTACTTGTTTTGCAAATCTGAACGAAGCTGCAGAAACCTATCTTCGGATTACTGATTCCATTATGTATCAGGATTGAATTAAGACTGCCTCTGTTATTTTTTTCTAATAAAAATTATCTGAAATGCATGCTTTATTTTAAGTAAGTAGCTTAGGATTAGCTAAAATCATTGCAAAGTAATAAAATTACATTAACACTTGGATTCATTATTGGTAAGGGAGGAGGACACGGAGGGTCGCCAAGCCTCAGTGAAGATCTGATGTACGTGAGATTAACTTCTATAATTAAGTATCAGAAGAAGCAAAGGCGATTTTACTATAACGTAATACTCTTTCAGCTGTAGGTTAGAGATTAACCCTTTGCTTCAAGCAACACAGTTGAGAGAGGAGATTTCTCATGTTACCTAATTCCGCCATGAATAATTGGAGTATGATTGTATCAGGCAATGTACTTTGAACGTGGGTTTTAAACAATTTTATGAAGGGTGAAACCAAGGAGTAGGCGTAGGAATATTTTTTAATCATATGATGATCTCCAGTACATCTGGCAAATAAGTATTTCCTAGCTACGTGGTCATAAGAAGAACGTTAATTCTGCGTACACACGTTTATATATCAGCAAGCAATATAATAATTATTATACGTTCTTTTGAAACACAGCAACGGATTAAAGAAGATTACTTTCCAAGACATCCAAATTTTCATCACGATAGCCTCCACATTAATTAACGGTGTAAATTACCCTCGCCATCTTGGTATGACCTTGCCACTGATTTACATGGGAATTATTTTACTATAAGTCTCTTTGGAGTGTAATTTTTCACTTCTGTTTTCGCCTAGTGTTTCGTCATGTTTTCTTTGAATCGTGCTGTTTTACAAAAATGCAATATTTTACACACGAGCAGTATAATTTCCCGTTGACATGTTGTGATTTATATGGTAAACTATTAATAATACATTATACTCATATATTTGAAGAAACTTCACAAATCGAAACTCTACAAGAGTCAAAATAACCACCAAGGCAAATTTAGTGAAAGCAGAACTTGAATATTCTATCTCTGAGAGACATAATACGAGTAAAACGATTCCCATGCAAATCAATGGAAAGGTCGTACCAAGATCCCGGGAGTGATCTACACCTTTAACGTTTGCATTACATTCTCTAGTTTTAATACATACTGTTTGTATTTCATACGAATTTAAAACCGAAATTGAAGACCACAAATAAAGTGACTTCACACGTAACGTGATAATACTCGGTAAAATGAAGTTGACTTCCTTATTAACATGAAGAAGTTGGATTCATCTTAGTTTAGTGCCTAGGTAGCTACAAAAATATTCCACCTCGTGAATTACGTTAGTGCTGCTTTGAAAGAATAATGTTATTTTACATTCAACATGATAACAAAACGTTACTCTTATGCTTCAACAATTTACACTTTTCATTAATTTTTCGGTGTGTGTTAAGTTCCCACACGGTCGTGGGGAGATTTTCTTTTTAAAGAAGTTTTCTACATTATCTTTCAGGAAATTTAAATTTATATTCCAGAAAGAATCGAAACATAAATTTAAGTTTTCTAAAAGATAGATTACATGATGCTAGAGATACAGGTAATGTTAGTAAAATGTTGAGAATAGTTGGAAGAGTTTTCAGGACTTGTAGCTCCATATCAATAATATATTCTACGCTTTTTTTTAAATCAAACTTAACGACCCTTTCAACTGAATATCGAGGAGCTGTAGCACAGAGGTAGAGCGTTGGCGTAGTATTCGGGAGGTCGTGGGTTCGATCCCAGCGGCCGACCATTCCGACTGAGGTTTTTCTAGGGCTTTTCCTCAGTCACACCAGACCATTGTAATTCTTTCCTCAAGAGCATTAAAATATTTTAAAATACCCAAAAATGACGTTCCCCTACATAAGCTCACTTATCAAGGAATTTCACAAATGACAATACTGATTGATCCAAACAACAGAAATAAGTCCAGGTCACAAGATCGAGAATTGTTCCACCGGCTTAATTGGTCAAGATTCGATCACCGGGTAGCCGATCTACAGCCATTTGAGTCAAGACCGGGTCCCGAGTTATTAGGGTTAAAAGGGTCATTTGGGTCAAGTTTCGGACTAGGTCCTGGGGTCATCAAAAGTGACATGGTTTCAGATCTGTAAGTATGTCTGTGTTCCCGTTTGTACATGATCATCGTCATTCTATCATGTTCTATAATTAACTGAATTAGCATAAATCTAAAAATAATATAGTATAGGTTTACAGCTTTTGTACGACTTAAATACACGTGCAGCAGCTTCGCCTGATATTCCCAATTACTATATTCTGGAAAGGCGTGCGCGGAGAAGAAACTGTTCTCTCCGGGGCAAAAATTATTACGGCACTGTCTGCAGAAATGTCATTTTGTAATCAAAATCTTAGTATCAGTATGCTCTTGTAAAAGTGAACAGAATAAACACCATACTCTGTTTATGATGAATATTTCGTGGGCAGTTAACTTGTCTAATCGGTATTCAAGTTCTTCCATTTTCCTTTTTTTTTTTT